>VZRQ01005055.1:1169846-1298618 GCA_013397975.1 Machaerirhynchus nigripectus
CAAGCCGGGACTCCGCCACTCTCTCCAGGATCATTTGTAACTGTGATCGTATCGCCCCTGCCCACAGGCCGGAGGGATCCTGAGGCTCTAACTAAACGCCGGAAAAGCTCCTTGTCGGAGCGGGACAAAAGTTTGGGGAAGTCGTTCTGGGCTCCGCGCCGGCCCCGGCCCCCGCCGCCCGCCCGCTCTGCGGGGTCGCTGCTGCCCCTCGGGGCCCGGCCCCGGCCTGGGAAGGCTCCGGCAGTAGCGGAGCCCATGGAGGGCGCAGGGCAGGTTCTCCCTGAAGTGTTGCGCATGGCTTATGCAGGCGCCGCAGGGGTTAAGCCGACTGTGCCCGCTCCTACGCTGCCATCCCGCCGGGGCAGGGGCGAAGGCGGGAGCCGCTGCCGGCAGCGGGAGCCGGCGTAGCTGCCCCGGCCCCCAGCCCCACTCGGGGGCTCCTACCAGCCGACCACGTCGCAGAAGGTACATCTGCTAAATGAGCACGGAGCTGCAGCCAGCCCCATTTCCCCGTGGTCACTCATCAGCTCGGTGTCACCCAGCCCGCCCACACCCACCCCCGAAGCGCTCCGGAGGGGAATTTGGTCTGGTTCGCCTGGTTCTCCAGCCTCGGGAAGGGTTAAATCCTTCCCCAAGCCCCTAGTTGCCCTTGTCCTCTCAACCTGATTCAGAGACGTGTAATAAAATAGGAAGCAAATTTATGGTCTGTTTCAAGCACTTTACTGCTGTATTTTTAAATTCATATATGCACATATAAGAACTATGATCTGTGAATAATTTGAAATGCTATAGGAAAATGATGTATTCGAGATCAAACATAACCGTTTTCTTACATAATTGTCTCGGATTAAAATAAAAAAATAAAGATACATTTCGAAGAGAGACAAAGCTGAAAATCTAATGACAGCCATAAACTGCTAGACAGCCATAAATTAACGTCTTCATCAAACACTGAAGGGATCAGTGCTTATCTAAATCAACAATTATTTCTTCCGAGAAGTTGCAGAACAGATTGTCCCTTTAATACTATTTTTAAATCTTCATAATTGAGGATTAGGGAAAAACAATTGCTTTTCCAGAGTAAACCTCCTCTCCACCAGCCGAAGCCCTCCAAACTCACCAAATACCCAGACCGCTTCCTTAGGAACCTCCTTGGGGGTCCCGTCCCCTTGTCCCACTGCAGCATCCCTGGAAGCTCGTGATGCTTTCAGGAAGGGGCTGCAGGAGTCTTTCCTCACCCCCCTCTCCCCTGATTTTTCTCGCGGGCCGGGCAAGGTGGGAGCGCAGGGAGCGCAAGCCGGCGCCGGGAGCCCGGCGGGCGGAGGGCAGTGGGCAGCGGGCGGGCGAGGGTGCAGGTCCCTGCCGCCGCCGCGGGCCGGGAGCATTCCGGAGCGGAGCCATCCCGGAGCAGCAGCATCCCCCGATGCTTCGGCATGAGCTCAACTAATGCGCATCCGCTTTTCAGGTTCAAAGCTTTAGCGAGGCGGCACTTCTCCCAGCTGCAGCCACCTGCGAAGCCGGTTTTGCAAGAGGCTGCTGTAAAGTATTCATTTTTAAAAGGCAACTGAAAGATACGTTGTGAAGAGAGGTGATTCACTTGCTCACAAGATGGAAATTAGACAGGGAAAGACTTGCTGCCTGTAGGATGTTAGCGAGCGACTAAACTGTTTGGAAGAAAGAGGTAGTTGGAAAGATGAGCTGATGGGGAAGAAGCCGCTGTCAAAAGTCATCACAGGGTGTTTGCTTACTGACTTTTACTCTCCCTGTAGCCAGAAATTAGACTTTTATTCAACTTTTCTGTACTCATAGCTGCTGGTTTTGAGGAAAAGGAAAATAAACCAACACATTAGTGTCAAAATCGGTTTAACAAATCTTTGAAGGTAGAATCCTGCAAGGCTTCTAGTAACAACAGCTGAAGCTTAGGCTTCTTTTGATTATTTATTTTGGTGTGAATAGTTTTGAAGACAAGCACATTTCTACTATTACGAATGATGTACTCATACAACCTCAGTACACGAGACCCCAGGAAAGCCTGATGCATAGAATAAACACAGTACTGGTTTATATGAGGACCAAGATCCCACTACAGCTTCCTTGCTTTCAGTTTAAAATGGAACACTGTCTACTTTTTAAAATATACTTTTATGTATGCAGCAACCATTTCTTCATATTTATGACTAATTATAAACCCAGACAATAACTTAAGTATCACAGAACTTTCATAAGCATAGCTTTAAGGGATGTTTTTGTACTGAGGTCATTTTTCTGATATGTTGTGGGTATGGGGACATGCCTAGCTAGGGAACATAGGCTGGTTTAGGTAGTAGATAGGAAAATACTTCACTTTTTATGGTCTTGCAGTTATAATAGCTCTATTCATATGAGTTAAGCATATGCATAAATTGATATGTTGAACAGTTTTAAAATACAAGTAACATCAAGACAGTACCTTGTATCAAATCAAATAGTAGATAAAATACAATGTTAGGGGGTCTTACTAATTCCTTCCTTTCAAGCTATATTTCAGACCATTATGAAAAGCTCACTCAGAAATGTGTCCTTCAAGAAATCTCAAACAATGCCACTTTTTAATTTATAAATTTCAGTAACTTCTAATATAGCCTGGAGTTAAAACAATTGCACAGCTACACACATATTTATCAAACCCAGAAATTGCTGCAGGTCTGTCTTCTCTAGGAAGTATCTTCAATAAACCTTGCAGACATACCTGACAAGCATTTCTGCATGAAGGAATGGAGAAACATCGATGTCTTTAGGGTACAACCTTCATATTAAATACCTACTTGTAGAACTCAGCAGCTACAGTGATACCTAGAAAAGCCAGCTTCTGCTTTGCTGGTGCAGTGCTGGGTATTGTAACAATTTCATTCATATCCCCCTTTAAAATGAATGATCTGTGAAGACAGAATATTTTACACTAGGTAGTACATCTTGTACTACATGGAGGTTTGCAAAAGCAAAAGCTTAGGAGTTGTACTTAGGAATCACTAGTGCACTGCAGATCTTTATACTAATTTTTAATAATGTCCTAAGAATGTCATAAGTACCACCTTTTTTACCCGATCTGATGAGAAATGACTTATGTTTCATGGCAAGGGGGAGTGGTAAAAAGGACATGATAATTTCCAATATTCAGAGGAGTTTCTGCATTCCACTGCTGAATTTAAGGCTTTTTTTTTTTTCATTACAGAAATATCTGTCAAGATCAAGTAACAGAAAAATTCAGTATGTTGAAATAATAATTAAAAAACTAAAGCAATAGTTATGAATCAGTGAGAAAAGTATAAACATAAGGTGGAAAAAATACCATGGACAATCATTCAATATTAAAATAGATATATTTATTCTTATTGTGTCCTTGAAATACAAAATTCCCTTTAGATGTTAGATTACTAAAATAATGAAATTTTGATTTTCTTGCTCAGAAATACCTTAGTTGATCTAGGAGCCTGAACAATGGATATTAACTGTTAAAGTAGAACCTAGCTGTTGTTCATCTCTATACAAATTGTCAGCTTGCACAATTAAGAGCACTTCACAATCTCTTGAATGACAGAAAGTTCAATAATGACAAAATAAAAGACCATGTATAATTCTACAAGAGAAATTCACAGACCAGTAATTATACATAAAAATAGCAGTGCCAAAAGTACTGACATGCAGCTGGCTTCAAAGCATAAACTAAAGAACAACCCTTACACAGTTTTATATTATTACATTAGGACATACTGACAAACAGGTTCACATATACTAGATGGTTTCCTAAATAATGGAACATTTTAAAAAGTTTACAATAGCATCTAGCATGAAAATGAAGAACATACAATCTGTAAATTAAAATAAGAATAGTAATTAAAAAATTACATTTTAGCAGTCACATTAGTTCATGATAAATTAACTTTCTTCTTGGGTGCTATAAAGAGCTGCACACTCCTGGGTCCTGGAGCAGAGGAGATCATCAAAAATGGTGTTGTGCCCTATGTAATGAAACATGCTCTTCTTGGCACAGCACCCTGCAGCCAGCTTGGCTCCAGCTGGGACTTTTGGGGATGCTGCACCCTTACCCTGTTGTGCTGTCTCAGCTTATTGACCAGGAAGACCAACACCATGGGCCTTTCCATCCTGCTCCGGGAGACTGTGTCACTCCTGGTCAGACCGGCTGCTGTCTCTCAATATGTCACCTCAGCTGCTCAATACACAGACCAGAAGGGCTTAACCTCTCCTCTGTTCTGCTCCAGCTCTCATGACTTTACATGGGGGTAAAGTTTACTTCCTCTGCAGCCGAGGTATGCCAAGGTAGTGATGCACTGCACACCAGCAAAACTAATCTACCAGGAGACCGGGTTACTAGGGACACAATTCCAGGCCAGGCTTGGCAGACCCTGCTTTGCATTAGATTATTTTGGTTTCTGAGCAAAAAGAGCAAGCAACTTTTATCCAAGCAGAATGCTGGCCTCTTGCGTGGTGCTCTCTAACTCTGATGCAAGGCCTCTAAGCACCTTCAGATAGTTTTCCTGCAACTCCTGGAAAAGATTCTGACCCTTTTCTCTTTTTTTTTTAAATGGAGCATACCCTAGAGATTTAATTTTCTACTTTGGAGACAATCTAGTTCTTCTTTTAATTTCAGAGTAGATACTATACAAATTGATCAGCAATTAATCTGAAACTACTAATGATTTGCATGTACTTTTGGCACAGTCCTATTATGCCCTATCAAATTACGCAGCAGCCAGTGATACTCTAATTCAAAATCCTAAAAATAAAATACAATTATAAAAAAGAGGCTTCTGTTTAAAACAAATACCCACTGTTATTTTCCCAGTTGCTTCAGGTTTGTTTTAAAGTTGGATGCCAAAGAAGGATTCATCATAATTGTGGTATGAGACATTTTACAGCTTACATTTCAGCAATAATGGAATACAGTCAACAGTGTAATGATATCAACATTCCCTCTCTCAATAAACCAGGCTCTAATGTCCAAACTGGATTGTGAGCTACAGCTGAGTACAGAATAGCTTCTACAGAGTAACTACAGGAGTAAGTAACCTGACTACAAGAAGGTCCCCATAAAAGCCAATTTTATTCTGTGGCACAAAGCAATAGTCAGCTTTTGCTGTTGATTAAATGTTGAAGTAAAGTTAAAGCATTTAATCAACTGCAAAGCCCATTTAATGTAAGTGTACTCTAAATTTGTAGATATTGTCAATACTATATGAAAATGCTTATCCAATGTATCTCACAAAACCACAATTTTCTTCTTGGAGGACTTGAAATGTGGCTGTGCCAATCTCTGAAATCCTTTCTACTGATGCTGATGCTTATTTAGGGTATGTGCTTTACACAAATAACTGAACAGAATAAATAATTCTTAGTATGTAGGTAGTAGCTTTCATCCACAGGCCATCAAGTGCTCTACAGATGAGGAGAATTTCTGATTTTGAAAGACTTACTCTGGCACATCCCAAAGAGAGATGTTTTTTTAGGAACACAAGGCAAGGCCCACAGACGTGGCTATTCTCCCATCACAATCGTCATCTTGGCAAATTGAGACTGGACAGCCACGGGAATCCTCATCAGTCACTGAAGTGATGGCTGGGAAGAGAGACAGGGTCTAAAATCTCAGATCTCGTGCACCAGGAAATTTATTTTCCAAACAAGAGCTGGGTACCCAGTGAAGCAGGTTGGACAGCCAGTATAAACTTCTGTGGCTGCCCAGGGTTTTCACTTGCTCAAATTTTGGCCCCAGGGAAGAGCCTATTTTCCAATTTGCAGATGGACAATTCTGTTTCCAAACACAGGTCACACTACTCTGCCTATGCATAACTTAGGCAAAGTAAAACAATATTAAAAAGCAGTTTTAGATACTACACTTGCCATTGAAACCCTCTTCCTCTTTTGCCTTTTTGGAGAAATGAACAAACATAAGAAATGGTCAAAATAAATGCACGAACATGTTACTAAGAAACAGTGAGAGAAAGAGAAGCTAATTTTCGAAGTGATAGAATAATTTCAAACAGGCTCATATATTTTCTCCCTGAAGAATATGCTTCCCCCCCACCCTTGGGGGGGGGGAGGGGGGCTCAAAAGCCAAAATAGATAATTTAGTCTTGATTGAGAGCCTATTAAAATCAACAGAATTTCTCTTCTGACTTAAAATGATTGCAGGAAAGAAATCACATATTTTAATTTTTTTGCACTGCACATAAAAAAAAAAAAAAGAAGCAAGAAAGCAAAGCATTCACCCTCAGTACATAAACCTGAAGTTAGAAATGTGTTGTCAGTAAGACATTCTTGCAAATCATCCTCCACCACCCCGCACAACTTCCATCACCTCTCCCAAATAAAGGGCTAAGACTCTCAAGACCATGAAAGAAATAAAGTAAATATAAAGTTAGGATAATAATCACTAGAAATTCTTTTATCCTCTAGAAATAAGCTCCCCTTTTATTGTTATTATGCTTCTATGAGCAGATGCTGATATTCCTCTAGATGTTCGGTGTATGGGACCTCCCAATCTAACCCTGTGACAGAGGGCTGCTGAGCTCATTTCCCATATAAGTGGTCTGGATTCATCCTCCTTCTAAATCCCACTCATCTCACGGCCAAGAGTATGGGGATGCACCTTGTAGAGATGCTGGGCTATTTACTTGGCCAGACTCTTGTCATGTCACCTCACTTCTCACAACTCAGGCAGGACAAATTGAGGTTGCATGTCCCTGCATCTGGTCTCTACCTCCAGCCCAATGGCTTTTCCCCTTAGAAACAAAGAGGAAGGAGGTAAAAGCAGAGAGGGAAAAGCAAATGTTTCCAAAAATATAAAGCTGAGTGATGAAACAGAGCAAACATGGAGATTAGTGGAAGGCATACAGGCAGCTGCTCAATTTCTTAAGGACCTTAGCTTGTAACGAAAGGCAATATCAACGTCTGGCAGGAGGATACCAAGGCCCATGCGACTGTTATCAAGTCTGACAGATTTGTTTTCTGCTAGTTCTACATCAAAATGAGACAATAGTATGAAAAGAAACATCTTCATCTCATTCATTGCGAGGAACCTCCCTGGACACATGCTGATCCCAGAGCCAAAGGGCATTAGGAAATACTTCAGTTTTCTTCCTGCCTTGTAGAATGTGGTTTTCTTCTTGCCATTCTCGATGTATCGATCGAACTTATACTCCTGAAAATGAAAGAGAAAGAGAGAGACAGCGTGATATCTAACAAGGCAGTTACATGAGCTGCTTTCTTTGCACAATGGTAACGCGCCTGAAACCCAGAAAATAAGATAAAGAGGAAGACAAGGAGCTGACAGCTTCTTCTTTTTAGTTGGTTCCCTCAAGTTTCATTAACTCACATTATCTTCCCTGCAAAGAACACTCTTTAAATCCACTTATTTAGCTTAGTCCTTTTACATCAAGCTCCTTCAACTTCCACATCTCATCCACTGAGTGTCTGGCCTATATTGATTGTAATTAGATTTTGACCGCTTTGTAGCAGGGACAATGAACCTTAGTGGAAGGACAATTTTCTTGTAAAGCATCATACGCACTCAGTGTGGTACATACATCATGAATAAGGATAATCTGCCAAATTCTGCAAATGCCTATGAATAAATTAATGCATTGCACCGATTTTGCTCCTGCAAGCTAGAGCAAAATCCAGCCTTCTTTTGCACCGAATGGTGCAGATTATTTGAAAACTCCAGTGCTTTGCAGTCAATTTTCCTTCCAGTTGGAGATGGTTGCTGCTTAATTTGCCACATCTTACCTTCAAATATTTTGCTCTAGAAGCTGTGAGCAAAGCAGGACAACTGCCAGTGACTGACCATTATAAAGAGGGTGCTTTCAAGTAAGGCTTGAGATCACACTTGTAACCTACATTCCATAAATTGAACATAGATTTCTAACTATTTCTGAGTAGCAGGATCCCTGTTTAGAGATAATTTGTGTTTTTGAATGAAGGAGATCTGGCATCCTCACTCAGTCAATGGCAAATTAACCACTTACAAAACCCTCCTGCATGCTTTGAATAAAAATGACAAGCACTTCTTGCTTATGGTCACTCATTAGCATTTGTCCTGCTTTGCATACATCTGCTATAGCAGCAGCCATTTGGAGCTGGCTGGGAACAAGTCAGTCAGACAGAAACCGACCTCAACTGATTAAAAAACCCCACACTACCATTAAAAATACACTGATAGTGATCTACCCGTTAGATTAAAGGCTCTGAAAATCATGCATTCCAGGTCTTGCTGCTGAGAAGCAAGGGTCAGGGGAGGTGGTCAGTGAGAAAGGGAACAAGTACTAGGTGCTTGTACTAGGAGGGGATGTGACTTTGGGTGCTGAAGAACAGGAGCTTCTTTCACTAAATGGCAGAGGCCTGTGTTTTCTGCAAATATAAAGGTGATTCTATGTCTGCTTCCACTGACAAGTAAATCTTTTCAGTCTCTTTGAACACCCCAGCCAAAAGGAAGCATGCCTTTATTTTTTTCCTCCAGGAAGTTATTGCTTCATTTGAAGCAGCACAGTTACAAATGAAAGCCCAGAATACCGTTAAGATTTACTTCCTGAATTCTAAATCCTGCTGGTCTAAAAAAGCACTGCTAAATATGAACTGCAATAGCTTAAAAACCCAACCCAGTGCTCTTCACTTTGCTCAAACATTTTCACACGGTGCACTTCTGGTGTCTGGAGCAATTAAGAACTGTGTTATTGAACACACAGACACACTAGGTCATACCTTATGCTTTCTTTGTCATATTAAGAGCTTTCTGTGGCTTGTAATTGCTTTTAACAAAAAAATAAATTGCTGTCTAACGAATAGGGAAAACAGAAAACAAGTGCGAGACAGGAATGTAGCCAATGACAGTGACATCAAACTCAGGCTTGTGCTGCTGAAGCCCCTTGGGTTGAGTAGTGTTTCCTTAAAAGCTAGTTTACTGGCTAAATGAAGACTAATTTTTAAAAATGAAGGATCTTTCAGCCATGCACAAGGTCTCCTGAAAGAGACGTGGTGGCTGACAGCAAGAAAAAGGTCAAGATACTGAGCAAAAACAGGCAATGAAGTTCTGTGTGGATGGGCTGCTACAAGTATTATGAAAACTAAGCAATCTCCTGCGATTGATATAAGTCCCTTTCTGTCACACACTGTATTTAGCTTTGTTTGGGAAGTCACCGTAGAGGGTTTCCTGCAGGGTTTCCTGGTATTTACTCTATGGGTTTTCAGAGTTCATTTACTGAGCTCTGTAACTAGCTCAGCTAGAATTTAGGGGTTCACTCACACACTTTATAGAAAACTGACTAATTTATTTAGGCCTTAATGGGTGGAGAAAGAGGTCAGAAATATATGCTTACACTTACACAATACGGTGCCAAAGCAGAAATAGCTTGAACTTAAATTTATGTATCCAGGATAAAAAGCATTGCTACAAAATTATCTCATCAAGCTGCCTGTTTTCCCAGGAAAAGTTTTCCCTAAATACATGACAAGCTCAAGACTGCACCTTTCAAAAAATTCATTCTCCATCTCTATCTGATCCTCAGTAGTTATTGTTGAAAGCACACTGCATATTTTAAGAACCAAACAGAACAGTGATTTCCCCACTTTTCGAGAGGGCCCATGTGCTGAAATCAATGTACTGCAATGTGTGGATTGCTCATTCACTATCAAAAAGATAAAATATATGAACTAAAGCTGTACTGTGAAAGCTGAGCAGAACTGATACTAAGCAGATATATTCAAGGAATGGAAATATGGTAATATATTCCGGCAATTATTGGATAAGGGAGGAGATCAGTTTCCACACTGATGCTTTTGGTCTAGGACCTAAACAAACAGATGGACTTTTGACAAATCAATAACGTTCTCCAAAATAAAGTGTTAAGGATAAAATGAAAAAAAAATAGCTTATTTGTTAGCTGTTATCTATCCTTTCTAAGGATAAAAATATTAATCAACTATTTGCCAATAGATAGATTATTTTTAAACCCCTAATTTTCTCTGCAGGCTTTATCTTCATTTTTGGGTGGGGACAGCCAGCAGAGCTCCCCTGAATGTAATTTTCATTCCCATGGCTCCAATGTTCATCCCAGTGACTATACCTTACTCCTGCTGACTCCAACATACTCCACACCTCCTCTCACTGAGGCTGGCAGAGCTCCTACACAATGAAATGCTGTCCTGCACCAACGAGACACTTGAATCTCATCTTTTCTTTGCAACCTCTCATCTTTAAATTCCTGAAACGGAGAGCTTCAGGGAGCAATGTTTTTAAAACGGGCTTTCTATAAACATGTAAAAAAAATCCAGTTCCTTTCTTCTTTGGCTCAAATGCCAAGGATGGAAATCAGCATGGCTGGGAGACAGCCATTTGCTTAGGAAAATAAGGGTGAGGAATGGATGAGGTAAAAAGCTCTTGCCTCTCAGGCAGACAAGCCATTTGACAGCCTCAGCGTGCGCCCTTGCTCTTTCTTGCTCTTCCTCTGTGGCACCCTGGTCTGGGGACAGCAATCTGGGGAGCAACCTAGCCGAGAGGAGAGGAGGACTACTCAATTTGCATGCAGGTGGTGAACTTCTGAAGCTGTGTTACGGCTGAGGCAGGGTGGATTAATTTCGAGTCTTTGATATTCATTAACTTGAGCATCAGAGAAAAATACAAGGAGATGACACAATTACCCTCCGAGCTTTGCTGCAGAGCAACAGCTTTACAGTCTCAAGTTCACAACACTCTAATTGATCAAGAAGGGGTGAATCCCTACGAAGGGAGGTGAAAAAGCATAAGGCTCAAGTAAGACACTGCTATTATAGGGCTTCAGAGAGTCAATGATGCTTTGCGGGCACTTAGCTAAATGGCCCACATTATTTGCTATTTAAACCACCTTCTATTATTCAGCCCTCCTTGGGTATCAAATGATCCACTGCCAAACAAAGCCCACATTTAGCCTAAAGTTTATGGTAGTCAATGTGCAATTGTCAATTCCTTTGAAAGCAGTCGCAGTCAGTCTCATCACCATATTTCTCTCTTCAGGCCATGAATCCTTTGACCTGCAGGGCCCTAGAAAATACATCTGAAACTAGAAAGATTTGTTCCACAAGAAGGAACAGCAGTAAAAAAAAAAACAACAACCCACACATCACAAAAGGCTTGGCTGCTTCGATGTGCCTGGAGTAGGAAGAGTAGCACCAGCTGAATGTTTACCTTAGGATCTTCATAGACCTCAGGGTCCATGTGCAAAATCTGCGGGTAAAGGGCTATCCAGTCTCCTTTCCTCAAAACCACTTCTTGATTCCCTTCAAGCTTGAGAACAAAATCCTCTTGGCTGATGCGGATGTTCATGGAGGACGAGCACATTCTTAAACTCTCGTTTAAGGCACTCTCTGCGATTAAACAAAAGGGGGAGGGAGGGAGGCATCAGAAATATGGGAGATGACTGGAAGTTATACATGGCTACAGCTGCTGATTCTCCAGGAGTTTAGTAGGGCAGGCTAAAGGAAAAAAACAGGGAAAAAAACCACACAAACGAAACCAAACATAAAGCAGAGACAAGGAGGAGGCAATAAACAACCCCGCAGGGTTGGGGTGGGGCAGTCGGGATGCTGAACCTCCCGATGTGATTCTCACTGATGGTGATGAGAAATCCTGTCGGTTGTAAGCAGCACCAAGTTTTGGGTGGAGAGTCATTATTCAGGCATCACGTTAAAAACAACGCAATCAAAAGACATGAACGCTTTATGCATTTGCACATATTTTGGTGGTTGCAAACAAATACCAGCGAGAGCATCCATGGAGCTGTTTAGCTTGCCCTTTGAAAGCTGTTGGATGTAATGGCAGGACTATACATTAGAAATCACTCCGCTTGTTATTTCTGTAGTCATCCTGAGAATTTTTAAATGTATTTTCTTTTCAATGCACTATGCTGCCAAATGATAGTGTCTGTTGTGGTCAGAGTGAATGAAAGCAATTCATTATTTGCCTGGTAATTTTAAGAGAGAAAGACACTTCTAATTGGCCTAGAGGAAACGAAACATAGTCCTTTCAGGTTTGGGGGAAGCAAGATTTCTGTCTCCACCATCACATCCTGGAAGGCTCCAGAAGCTGAATGTCCTTGCTTTCCCAGTGGCCTTCACCTTTTGCTCCTAGCACGACAGATTTTATGGCTAATTTCCGGCAATTTATCCTGGCAGTTTGAGGAGGAATTCCTTTGGGAATAATATGCATAATTTGCATAAATCATTCTGATAGCATGTATATCAGCATGTAGCTCCTGTCTAGGGCTGCATCTCTCACTTTGTAATCAAAACTGACTATTTTTCCACCAGTGTGTATGGGTACTGTTATATGTGACTTGATTCCTTCTAATCATTAGTGTGAAAAATAGCCTAAAATAGGGTTTCATTTGCATGTAATAATCCATTTGTGTCTTCATTTATGTTTTGTGATATCAAATAAGCCTTCTCTAAGTGTTCACCAAGGCACTGCAATTGCTGCACCCAAAAGGTTAGTTTATTAGAGACAGTAGCTACCCAGTGTAGATGCCTCTGAAAAAAATAATAACAAACGTTCTTTCACTAAAAATTAAATCTGGTGCAGCATGCATAGCAAATAAAGTGGCCCTGGATGCTTTCTTGCAGGAGGTTTTTCCTTAAGCATGCATTTGTCTAAAGAAATGAGGCTGCGGTCAGCTTTGTGTGGCCAGCGCCGTGATTCAATGTGACGTACAGTGAGTCTGTGCATATTCTTTTGGACTGCCTTCGTTACTATAATCAGGCAGAGTCAAATCGGCTTGTTGGTGACGAAGCCAGAAAAGAACCCTGGTTCCAGAAGATGGCCTCTACTGCGGATAGCCACAAGGCACCTGACACGATAGATTTCAACTGGCAGTGCTCTGGCAACAAAACTTTACGCGGTACAAAGGAAGGGTCCAGCCTCCGCTCCAGACTGCCTTCAACCTGCGGAAAATGAAGCTGGTAGCTTCGCACCAGTCCACCATTTGGAGATCGTGGTGACATACGTAGACACAGCGGAAATCAAATGAGGAAGAGGGAAGGAAGGGGAAAAAAAAAGAGAAATAATTTCTAAAGTGCCGTGGCAAAATAGCAGGTTTACATTTAACCACCCAAGCAATGCGGTCGCATCCTATCGGTGGACATCCTCCCAGAAAGCGCAGCAGTCCCTGCCTGCTGCCGGATCTCAAATGACAATTGGGCAGCATATCTTATGCAGAAGTTAATCACAATAATGGAGCACAAAGTGTGGCTTAGCGGTCAGATCGTAAATGACAAATCTGTTTTACCTTCCAGTACCAGTTATGTGTGGAAGGCGAGCTTGGCTCTCGCTCTGAGCGATCATGCCGATAATCATTAGATGACAAAAGTAATGAGTCACATTATGACCAACAAAGGAGAATGGAGCTTATATGGCTTTGCAGGCTCACATTAAAAAAATAGACAGTCAGCTTTCCACAAATGCCAGAGCTATACATTGAGAGGAATGACAACTGCACAATAAAACCGCAGCCTTTACTTGCAGTTGTCATAGTTCAGCAGACACCAGCCATTGCCGCTGACAGACCAGCTGGGTAGCTTGGGAGGCCTTCCATTCTGCACCGTGAGGTACAGTAAATTATCCAGCACGGTAGAGCAACATCTGTTTCTGTGCTTGTGCCGAACAAACAAGGCAATTTAAAGCATACCAAGGGATAACCAAGCAGCAAATGAACATGACCCTCATTTTTTTCCCCCCTTCTTACACACATGAGATGCTAAACTTCACTGTGCAAGCGCTACATAAAGAAGCCAGGCTGTTGTTTGATAAGGTGTTGTCAGAGAGATTTTACATATTTTCTAGAGAGAGAGAAGGAGGGGGGAAGAGAGAGATATCTCTCATAGTATTGTTATTCTTAGAATCCTCCCACTTCTCTCTTCATTTCTCTTATACTAAAGCTAGCACTCAGCTTCCAATTCATTCTAGACTTTTTTTTTTAAAAACTGTTTCAATATACTTATAAATATTCAGTCTTTAAACCCTAATTTGCTATACTTAGTTCACATGCCTTCAAGCATTTGTCTTCCAATTTCCACTGAATAAATGCGTACTAATGAGAAATAGAGCAAGCTGCTGAGGCAAAGCTGGGTGACTTGAGCCTGGCCTGCCACCAGCTTGTGATAGGCAGGCAAATTGAGTTAAAATGAAAAGTCTTGTCAGCTGAAATACAACATGGTAGCCAAACAGCAAGCTGTCAATCATCCAGCCAAAACAAGGGACTGCAGGTAATAAAAGGTCATTGCGAATCATAAGTGCATTTGGCTTTCGTAGGCAAGTTAATTTTAATTAAACATGATCTCTATCTGTAAATGTTTTATAAAACTTATTGTGCAATAATGGATTGTTAATTTTACACCAACACAGAGCAGGTAATAGGGTACAATAATTATTAGAGAGTATTGTAGGAAAATAGCTATTGAGTATGCAAATATTTGGGGGGTCATTTTCCCACAGGCATCACGGTGTGCCAACACAAACGATAATCTGAAACAAGTACATTTGCATCTTACTAAGAACTAAATGGTACTGCCCAGCCCATTCCAGAAAAAATATATTTATTTCTTTCAATTCAACCAATGATTTTAATGCTTAGCATTTGTGTTATGACTACACACTCTGTATGAGCTCTTTTTGGGTCCCTACCCTTTCTTGTGCACAAAACGATTTTTCAAGCTGTGCTCTTTTTGCAGGAATATCTGGGATTCAGCAATGACCTGGGGCAAGAATACTTCACCATATAAATGAATGGACTAATATTAAACAAACGAACTGACTAAACATGCCTAGCATTAAACATGCACCAAGTACATCTCTGCTTTACCCTTGGCATTTCCATTATAACCAGTTTAACTGACAGACCATTTTCATGTGTCCTTTCCCATATTAGAGATCTGTTGTGAGCCACAATGTCTAATAATGTATGTTACTCTGTGCACACAAACACACACATTTGGATTTTGGGATTGTATTGTTTTATGTAGACAATACAAAGAACGCTTCCCCAGAAATGTCATCAGAAAAAGATAATCAGGGCTAACATTTGCTAGCTTTATTTTGGTTTGAGTGTGTTTTGGTTTTTAGTTTCTTTTGGTTTTTTTAAAATAAAATAATCACATACCTGTGCTTAGATTTTAGGAGTAAATCAGGCCATGTTGTTCCCTAGACCCAAAGAATCTGACCATAATAACAATGCTACTTCCTGAAAAAGACTTTTAGCAATTTGTGCTTCTTCTCCATAGCATGAGGAATCAAAAAAAGTCTCTTGTTATAGCAGGCCAAAAAGAGGACGGAGAATCAGAGCGCTTAAAACAGGAGAATGAGATGACAAGGTGATGAACATGCAAGCATCCCACCTGGTCTGCCTCACTCGAGAGCAGGGACACAATCCCAGTTTCCTACGCTCCGGGCTGGCACAGAGGGAACGGAAAGAGGAAAAGCTCTTGGAGGTTTGAGGTCAGTGGCCTTCCTGCAACAGGGGAGCTTTTGGTGTGCAAGCAATGTAATTTGGGACCTTTGTCCCTCCTACACAATTATTAACAAAACATCCCTTTCCCCTTTCCACTGAAGCATGATTCTAATTCTCCTATGGTACGGGTTTTTTTCTATATTATTATTTAATGGGACAGTATCCAGCCCTTTATGACTTAAGTGCCAGAAGAATTGAAATCTTGCTTCTGTTCATATCACTTTATGTTTAACATGATTATAAAAATTTAACAAAAGTGTTACAAGAATACTACAAAGTAGGATGTGGCACTTCCCTCTTAACACATAAATCAAATGCTATCAAGGTACTTCAAGATTTCAAGAAGCAGAGGAATGACACAGTTAATGTTTTTAAACTCTTCATACTGTTTTGCACCAGATGGTTTTAGCGAACTACATGCTTTTATTTTCCTTATTCCTACACTTTTGGGGAGCCTTTTTTTCCCCTTTTTTTAATTGCCATTCCCATCTCAGTCTATAAATACAAACTAAATTCTCTGTTGATCTTCTTGATGCTTGGTAACTTAGTTATTGGTGTATGCTAGCTCTGTTGTGAAGTAGTTTTACTTGTGTTCCTTAAAAGTCCATTAAATTCTTAGAAAGTCATGTTACTCATCAGAATGGTCATCCAATACCTCATCTATTTCAAAAGCATTCTCCATTTGTTAGAGACAAATCTGCATCAAAACAGCCATGACTCCAGATGTAACCAAATTAGTAGACTTACAATATGTAAGATTAATATTAATGATCTAACACAAAGGAAATGGATAAGCCTCAATTTCATACTTGTACTAATCAAATCAAGTTTGCACACAGATTCTTGAGACATGCCACACTGGATGATCCTGGAGAATGGCAGCTATTACAAGGATCCAAACCAGGCACAGAATGCACTGCTCCACCACCATCTCTTGACACAGCTTCGTTTAAAAGTGGAGCATCAGTTCAGGTCATGATCTACCAAGACCTATAGACATGAGCTTGTTTTGAACACGGGATTGGCTTTGATAGAGGATTATTGAACCTTTAATCTTTTATTCAGCTGTTGTCTAACCTTGTAACACTACTTGTGGAGGCCTTCAGATGCTTAAAGGTTAGGTACCTACCTGCTACACCCTCTTTCCTCCCTTGGGCTATTTTCACCATTTCTCTTGCCAGCGTCTGCAATACCAAATGAAGTGAAACCAAGAGCTGATGCTCTGAAGGCCTATACAGCTCCTGATTCAAACAACTTCCAATGACCACTGGGAAGGGTCTCCCTCCGAACACCTGATCCAGAACTGGAAGACGCGTAGCTCCCTTAAAGCTCTCTCTTTTGAATAAAGTACTGAAAACACCATTTCTGCTCTGCAAATTTTTATCTTCTTATATTTTATTTGGAGGCATTGCCCAACAGAAGCCTGCTTTAGAAGCCTTTTTTGTTTTGTTAAAGAGAGAAAGAAAGAAACTGCTTGCAGAAAAAATACATTTGAGGTTTAAATACACTATCCCACTTTAATTTCAGAAAAGGGTCTTTCTTGGCAGTACCATACAGAAGTATTTGAAATGCATTAACACTTCGGCAGATGCTCAGAATCAAACAACTTAATAGGCATCAACTTTTTTTCAAATAATTGCAAAGCTTCGATTTAGCCTTTTGCATACCTTGCATAGTTAATTACCTAGGCTTTAATGTTTACATGCAATGAGAGTATCTACAGCTATAAACTACATAATTTATAATTGATGTAAATGGGTGTTATTATGTCAATTAGGCAGCTGTGTCCTCCACCTTCTCAGTAAACAGAAATGAGTGATAAACCGAGTTTGCCGGGAGAGCCCCTCTTCTCTTCCTAACAGATAAAAATAAATTACCTAGGTAGACCAGGTTGTCCAATTGTTCTCTGGTGAGGTGGATGTTATATGTGGGCCCTCTCTTTTGACCTGTTGACTGCAGCAAATGGTCAATCTCGTCACGCACCGCTGCAAGAGCTTCTGGGTGCCGCAGAAGATAATACATGGCCCAGAATGTAGCTGGAATCGTGTTTCCCACAGAGGCCCACAGGAAGGCAAAATGATGTGCTGGGAGAAAATAAGTGAAAAGGAAGATTAATAGCGTTTATTACACTGATTAGATTTGCAGTGTGCTAATTAAAAGATGTTAGGACACAGACCCAGCCAAGGATCAGTGAATGCTAATGAGGACCAATAGGCTTCTGAAGTCTAATTTTCTGCTTAATGAGAATAGTTTGAAATGTAATGTCGGGGGGGTGGGGGGAATAAGGGGAGGAAATGCAGCTCAGTTATAATCTTTCTCATTATCACCATTAAGTATCTTGTTTTACCACCTCAGCACAAAAAAAAAATCAATTATCATAGAGGGTTGTTTCAGAGTAAAACATTTTATCATTAGCCAATTAGAAAGAACATAAAAAAATTTCAAGGTCGCCATTTTGCCTTTTTATTTCAAAGGTCTATAGTAAATTATTTTATTTTAGACAAGCAATCATTCATAAGTTTCCTACCTGCTTTGTCATAATCTCCAAGCAGCTCATATTTCTCAAATATATCTTGTCTGGCTTGGACCACTTTTGACCCTCCCAGCCATTTTGTCATGTTCTGAAGTAAAAAATGATGTATAAGCTCCTTCCGAACCTTCTTGGTAGCTCCTAGCAACTCAATTGGTATGTTTGCAGCTAAATAGGGAAAGCTGGCATCAAACTTGATAAATTTGTCTCTGATTTCACTAATAACTTTGTGGCCATCTGCAGCAGGAACTCTTCCATATAGTGTTACAAAACTGGCTTCAAACATTACAGAGCAGCAGAATTTGTACATTTTTTCTGTTTCCCAATCTGTTGCTTGTGAGCATTTCCATTCAAATATATCCTGGAGATTTTTCATCATGTGGTCAGAAATGATATCCAAAGGCTTGCCTTGTAGATACTGGTAGATTCTGTGCAGGTTTTCCTTCAGTTCGGGGAATTTTCCTTTTGACAAGGCTGGGTAGTCAAAAGTTTTGGATGCCATTTTATTAGCAAATTCATGAAATTCAAGTTGCTTGCTATTTCGGATGACATAGACATATTGAAATGGGTCCATGATAAAGGTGATATATCTACCTGAATAGAAGAAAAGAAAATAATAAGAGACACTTGCACTTTTATAATCTGGTGACACTTCCAAAAGCAGTAACTGAAAATAAACCCAAGTTGTGAAAAAAGCATGCAGAAAAAAACCTCAAAGCAAAGGTTTGTGAATAAATCTGCAAAAAAAAAAGAGAAAAAAAATTTAAAAAATTTTATTTAGATTTTCTGTCAGATTCCACCTGTGTACACTCTGCAGACTCTTCTAAAATCCACATGAAGCCATTTCCGTGTAGACGGATTTACTGTTTGTGTCAACAGTTGTGTGTGATCTCTGCAATTGTGGTGCTCTGAAATAAAGAATTTACTACTCTGGTCTAATTCATGAAAATACAACGTGGAGTCACGGTGACATTTGGAAACTGTAGGTTTTCACCAGCAGAAAGAGAGAAACACACACATTTCACCTGCAGAGAGGAAAGTGAGTGACGGGCTGGAGTGGAAAACATGCCACCTAGGCAGCTTTTTCCCAAGCAGATGACACAGGAACTCATAATCTGTCAGTTATGGCTTTAACTGCATGCTGCAAACCCCCAGCATTTAAAGCTTCTCTCACATCTGGTTCTTTTTCTCTGAAGCTTTGCTAACTCTTTGTTAAGAATGTGCTTAGTATCCATAACACGACTACCTTGGTTTATGAATGTGAAGTCACAGCCTACAACGTAGCAGCCACCACTTTTAGCACGGGTTCCACTTTGGGGTACACACTGTCCCAGTGCCAGCATCCATGGTGTCAGAGTGCAGCACCAACCTCCTACCCTTCCCAGGCGACTTAATGAGGTGACACGGTGATACCTTCAGCTCCTTGTACAGAGGGATAGGATTGCATCGTTAGATGCTTTTTCAAATTGTCCCTGCCAGAGAAATCCTACAATTTATCCCTAAACTTCAAGTCAACTGCTGAAGAAAAGCATTTGGAGGAACTACGATGAATCAAAATGCTAACACTCCCAAAGCTTAATTAAATCTTAGCTCTTTATAGATGACTCTAAATTTAGAGTTCCTGATTCTTACCTTGAATGAAGAGGTGCATTAGGGAAAAAGGGTACCTATTAAAATGCACACTTCCTCTGTGAAATATCCCAGTTACAAACTCAGGGAAAGAGCAAAGCTTCCAGCACTTACAGTCTAATTCTGTCTCACTAAAGGGACAAATCTCCTTTGATTTTAATGGGAACACTACATCCTTAACTGAGGACCAAATTTGGCTCTGTGACAGATGTCCAGAGATAAAGTAGTCACTACCACTAAAAATGTCAAGTATCCATGGTTACCATATAGTGATATTTGAATTATCATAGTTATTTCATATTCTGATTTATATACACACACAGTGCTCTATGGTATTTGGGCACACTCAGGACTTCCTCTAGGAGTACCAGCTGCCATAATTTCCCACCCCATTACATCAACTGCAATCCCAGTGAACCAGTAAGGAAACATAAGGGATATACCAAGACAGAATTTGACCCTTTTTTTTTTTCAACAGTGTATGAAGGTTTTTAAGATACTCATGGATTTTGTTTTACGGTACCATAATCAACCATAGCTGTAAATTTAATTTTAAAGAGTAAGTATATTGAGAAACCAGGATGAAAGAGAGATCCTGAATTCTCAGTCCCCTTTTTGGACCATTTCTTTCCTTTAAGACTACAGAGGCTAACAGGAATTTTTAGTCTTGACCTCTGCAGGATCTTTGTTGAGAGTCCTAGAATTACTCTCTCTTTCCAACTTTCACCCACTTTCACGCTCTTTATTGAGGCAACCATCTTTGTGATCAAAGCTTGGAAAGAATGCCCATTGAAGCAATTTTTAATAAATAGATTTGGAGTGTTATTAACCCTAAAGATGAAAGCTGGCTTCTTAACTTTGCATTTACAGGGTAAACAATTTAAGTTAAGATTTTTAATTAATATTAATTTAAACCATCTGTCCACCATCTGCTTATTTCTGATGCAAAATATGAGTTTCTTTGTGATCTTTAATCAGACACTTAGCAAACGCACATCAATTCTTATCATTTTAAAGTAGGAAAATGATTTTCAGCAAATGAGTTTTCAGACAAACAAACTATTTTAGTAATAATTTAAAATCAAAACTCACTCAACACTAGCACATACTTTGAAAAAAAAAGTCCCTGAGAAAAAGAATATTACAGGTCCTGTTTTTATTATTCTCATCAGGTTCCTGGTAGCAAAAAGTAAGTATGTACCAAAATATAATTCATTCTGTAGAATCGATTCAGGCTCCAAACCACATCACTGCAAGTCAACAACATATATAAACACATAAACCAAAATATTTCTTGTGGCTGCATTTAGTAAAGGTCTAGATAATCGGAAAAGTGGAACCCCTCTATAACAAAGGCAGCTTGTTTATGTATGCCATCGAGAATCTAATTTCAGATCTCTTAATTAGAAAAGTACTAAAACCTAGGGCTAATTAATGGCAATTAGAAAGTTGTGAGAGTGGGTATGGGAACCTTTAACAATTACAGTCATCCCTGCACACAGATGCACTACATGGCTACACTGCTTACCCCGGTCTCCTCCATACAGGAACAGATTGCTAATTACAAAACCGTGCCCCAACACCTCCTCTACACCCTGAACAGCAAACATTCAAAGTGGAACAAACTTTCTCACCTCAAGTTATGATTTTAAATTTTTTAAGTGCCAATATGGTCCTTAGTTTTGCTTTTTATATCCTGTCATTGTCCCCAGTGAGTGTGCTTCCCACTGATTGTCCCTGGTGGTGTCAGAGACCAATAATTTAAAACCTTGCCTAAAGTTTTCAGTTATTATTTGGTATTTTAAAATGCAGCTTTCCCCTCTACTCCCATGTCCTTCCACTGCAGCTAATACCACGACTATCTTTGGAAAGTAGCCTTTTCTGAAATCTTGATGCTTATGAGTTTCCATCAGAGTACTAGGAAAGGTAATGCCAAATCAGCCAAAAATGGAGACATACTACAATCTCCACAAATCAGGTAGCCCTTAATATTGAAGGTATTTATATAGGAACCACTTGAGACTAAGCCTTTCCCTGTTAGTTTGTAAAAAAACCTTTCAATACCAAAAACTAAGTAGATGTACATACAGAAATGTCACACTCCAATTCCAAATAGTTTAAGTCACTGAGCTATTTAATGCAGTAGATACAAGTCAAAACAAAAGCTGTATCCTTGTTTCTGCAAAAAGCCCGCTGTTTTTTTTTTTAATGGCTACAGAGAATTAATCCTTCACTATCCAATCCTTCAGTCTGCATTACACCCATGCTGCAAATAGCCTGGTTATCTCCATTTAGTTTCTACAGTCTCCTAGAAATAGAAGATTGATGTGGAAAATATGAAAATTGTCAACTTTGGTAAATCTGAGCACAGAGGCCAGTATTTGTATGATAGTTAAGAAATTACTCTAATAATGCATTCTGGAGCTTTTTAATGCTAATGATGAAAGACAAGCATTTCAGACAGCATCTAATGATGGATGTTATTTAGGTAATGCTTGCAGCAGGCTTCAGCCTGGTAAGGAGTTAGGGTAAATTACCTTTTGCCTAAGAGAGAAAAATGTGGTATGCTACTGTAGGTATATCATGCTTTAAAGAAAAGAATGACTTAGCAGGACTATTCGAAAAGGCAAATGTGCTTAGTAAAAACTACTAAGATTATTTTATTAAAAGGTGAGTTAGACTCAGAGAGAATGTCGCAGGGTTCATTATCACTCCTATCAACTTGAGCGGAAAAGGACACCAAGTTTAATCCCAAGAAACAACGACAAAACTGTTTCAAGCTCTTTAGGTTCTTACCTAGCCGTCTGCCTATGCTGCTGACCCTTAACAAGCAGAGAGGCTTGGGAAGTATGATCATCTCAACGCCACAGACTCGCTCTCTCTCTCTTTCCCCTCCTTATTCTTTTCTTTTCTGTTCCTTTTTTTTTCCCCCCAAGACTATCGCATTTACGTAATCGTCCTCTTATTAGGGAGATTCTGCTGAACTGCTGACAATGATGTACAGTGGTGCTGCGCTGGCATGACGTTTGGGGAAAACGATTCTGCTGCACCACCACACAAAACCAATTAGAGAACTATTTTCTGCGACAGGTCAGGAATTTACATTGTTTCTCATAGAAAGATGTGCTTTTTAATTTCTTTATTAAGATGACATCCATGTCCCTTGCGACTTTTAGGGATGACAATCATTTGCTCATCACATGGGAAAGTACAATCAGCAAAATCGCATTACCAGTACGGGGCAACGCCAGAAACTCCAAGCATCGTTCCACATTTTCCAAATGAACTAGTTTGAGAACCAATAATTAGAACAATATATATTGATAGAATTTTTTGACAGGACCTTTAGACATCCACCAGGGGGGTAAAGTAATGATAGTCCACATACAGCTGGCTACGCTATGTTTGCCGAGCACAGAAACATCATCTTTGTCAAATCAGTAAGACATACAGAAATCCTGTACGCCTTCGGATCAGGACACGACAGAAGGTACTAACTAGCTTTGGTTTCTTCCCTGACTTGCAGATGACAAACTATTTCTCTTTAATGAAGTCCTGATGGTCAGCAATTTTATACCGAAAAAGAGAACTTAAAGTGGTGTCTCTGTTACGACGAATTCACAAAATCAAACATTTCCCTGCACAAGACTGAAGTGATATCCAGAACTAACTCCATTTACCTCAGTCTTTATCGAGGGAAGCTTGGCTCGAAACACTTGAACACAGTGGGATTATCTGAGATGGAATTTGGTTTTATGAATGCAAATAGAAATTTCTGAAACTACACTCATAGACGGCTTAAACACACAAATTTCTAAGCACAGTCTTTCATAAAATAATAAAGAGCAAAAAAAAAATTTGAATTAACACTTCTAAGATTCTGAAGTATGACTGTATCCGGTTTTATGAATGTACTAAGATAATATCTGAATTATAGTTATTAATCTGTATTTGTAAGAAGCCAAAACTGTAGTATAGTGTGAATTCACATTAACAATAAAAAAGACTGTATTTCAACAGAAGTTGGTGTTGTACTGTGCCAAACTCACGTTCAAGTTGCAAAAAAATCTGATCATACCAGTTTCCAAAAAAACCCCCATACTGAATGAATTCTAAAAAATCACATATTTAATACAGTGGAAATTCTCTTCCAAAGAACAAAAGGACAGACTTTTTAAAAGGAAGAAATATTTTATTAATTAAACACTCAGCTTGCAATTAAATTAATTGATATTTGAAGAAAAAAATTATTTGCATTGCAAAATATTGCTTATATGGAAATATAAAGCTAATTCTACTGCCCTGAAATTACAAAGCAAACTTTATACATTTACACTTAGCATTTTTGTTTCAAACTCCCTAAAACTACAGGAATAACTAAAAATTAGACAGAGTAAAGCTGATCATTTGAACAAGGATATCAGCATGTAAAGGTGCAGAAGATGATTACATCCACCTATATTAATAAGAGCTTGCCTTTCTGAACACAAGAAAATACTGGATTTTACATTGAATTTAGTAAAAAGTAGATCTCTATGGATAGATAGATAGATAGATAAATGTAAATTTATATATTTAACTTTCATTCAGGATTCTAGTTTTATTCTATGTTTTTCTTCCATATCTAAGTGTCTATGTGAAATCACTCAAATGCTTGCATTCAATCTAGCTTAGTAATACAGTTATAAATACAGAAAGCAGCAAGGTTATATCATACTTTATTATATTGTTATTTTCAGCAAGCATGATCAGAGTAAGAGGCTGGCAACGAGAAGTTTCTGTGTTCCAGTCCCGATTGTATCACTGAGTCAATGTGTCATTCATTCCCTTGTGTTCCTGTCAACCAGTTGTAAAATGTGTGAGAACAAATTCTGCACTTTTTTTCTTAAGTGTTTTCTAAATTTAATTTGATATTTTTCTGTGCAGTGTCAAGATGATGTTAGTTCTCCCATCTTTAGGAAAAAACCCAACAATACGCAATTAAATGTGCTGGAAAAATCTATGTTCATACAGTACATACCTACAAAATCTGTCAAAATACATATATACTTATAGATGTAAATAAATCCACACGTTGATAGTGATATTTTATGGATAATTATTATGCTTACAGTACATGTAAATCTGAGGGATTTTTATGGGTCTATGCTAGAGGAAAATGTTTTGGTTGAGGAAGATTCTAAACTAAATATTTGGATTAATATTTAACTTCAGTGAGGGAAAAAATCAAGATATATACTAAAATATTTCTCACCAGCAATATGTACAGTGAAAATATCTCCAAATTTCTTTTGCTGATCCAGTAAGAACTTGTAAGCATCTTTTCTAAAAATCAAAGCTTTCCCAAGGTAAGGAATCCAGCCATTTATTAATGGGGGCTCTCCAGTCTTTCTGTTAAAAACAGAAAAAAAAAAATAAACAGGAGTTAACTTTGGCATGAGAGCAACTCATCTTTATATTTATTTATATATTACACTTAGACCCACCATTTACATATATAATTCCTGCAATGTATAATATGTTGTACAGAAAGTTCTTCAGATATGATGGCAGGTTAAATCTAATCACACCTCTGAGCACTGAAGGCTCCGTGTGGTGATTAGGAAAAATAAGTGAGAGAAATTGAGACGCATTTAACTACAGGTCATCCAGTTATTGCCATCAAGTTATGAACACAGAAAAATGACACTTGGTAGAAAATCTCCCAGCAAAGAGTTATCTAATTTTCAATATTTGGCATGTCAGAGGAAGATGTATTGGAAGGCAATTATGACAGATTTAGGTAAATAGGACGCCGACACACCACACAAAACAAGTATCCTTACAGATAATGTTTTAGTAATTTCAGCTTACCAGCAAAGAGAACAGACATTCTAACTAAATATCTTTAAAATACAGGATAATAATACAGGCTGAACATTACTGTAATAAATCTTAGTCTCTTCATATTTATAGTCTAAGATAGGAATGCATATGAACAGTTTAAGAAGAAATTCCAGGTACTGATGTTTGCATCCCAGTCTAAAAAAGCAGCCACGGTGCGTTAGTTACCTTTATGGAATAGTATAAAATACCTTTTAAGAATCTACTAAGTTACATTTTCCTTTAAAAGGAAAAAAAGCTTCCCACACCGTCCTACTCTTGACTGCAAGTAAATATCTTTCCTTCATGCTGGTTTTTAGTTGCTTGAATCTGATTTACAACAAAGAAACATAAAGCGTGCTTATTCTGGAAGGGATTAAAACAAATATTCGTGAACAACTCTGCTGCTACATCCCATCTGTGAAGGTGACTTATACTACATGCAGAACAACTCATTCTGATTAAACACAAGATATTTACTAGCCTGGATCTAATCAAAGATCAAGGGATCACAAGCTTTACTACTATCATACACAGCATGGATTTTTATGTAGCTGGATTAACCCTATCATAGTCACATTCTCCCCTGAACTGCTGTAACACAAATGAAAAAAGAAAATAACCATGGTATGATGTATTTACTTTTTAGTTTACTTTCATAATTAAAACTTTCTGAGCAGGAAAATACAAGCCAGAGATTTGCTCACTTACTTTAAAAAAGTTGTTATAAATTTAATTTACAGATAAACAGATGTGGCTAAATCAAGCTGCATATTTTGATCTCTTTCTGTTTAACTGACTACTAATTTCAAATTTTAGTTTCCAAGAGTATGCTTTTGTCCTCTGGAAAACCAGTAAATCTTCTTGTCCAACAGTCTCACAGCCAACAGTTTGCTGTGCCTTTTTCATTTCCTTAAGTTTTGTGGCTTTGGGGTTTTGTTTGGATGTTTTGTGGCATGTTTTTTATACTGAGGAGAAGGTGGATCCCCTCTTCTGCAATACCTCCCAGAAACCACCATCCTCTAGTGGTCAAATAACAACATTATTTACTCAAGTGGTCCAGAAAACTTGTAATGCTTAATTCTGTTTTAAGTGAATAAAAGCAAAGGAGTAATCTGAGATTACATGAGAGGGATCACTAGCCCTGGAAGTATAGCAGCCAACTTGATACCCTCAATTATCCCTTCCATGCCCGTAAAGAATCTGGATGATTTATCCATTTTTTCCCCCCCCATTCTATTAAGTCCCGAGAGTGTCTGCCTTTCACTTCCCCGGCTGGACACTACGTCCTGTAAGTAGCATCCTGACAAATATTTAGATAGGCTTTTTGTCATCTTCTAATTGAATGCATCTAATTTCACCCTCCATGTTCTGTCATTCGGTCAGAAGCTGTATTCTTCACAAGCTCTCCGCCGGGTAAAAAGAAGGCAGCTCAGAAATCCAGGGGAAAATTAACTTAATGCTCCAAGTCTTCGGGATCACATCAGGGAGACATTTTGCCATTGCAAAGACGTGAGGGTCATCGTTCACTTCAGACATGTTTAGCTCAGCAGCAATGGCTTAACACTGTTAAACACTGTGTCAAGGCTACGCGGCTTTCAGAGGAAAATATAACACCAGTTCAACTTACGACCCACGGCAGTCTGATAACAGAAATGCATCTTCATTTCTAGCTTTCTGTCTCTTTGGAAGATGGAGGTCATCTCCACGACTTATCGATGTCTGCTAACACACGGCAAAGAAAAGAGCGGCGCTTGTATTTTAGTGCCTGCCCAAATCCAGTGCTTCTCTGCACAAACCTTCAAGCAGAGCAGTGCAGCTAATCCCCTTTCCTGAGGGACTCCTGCCTGCATCCCGGGTATCTCCAGAAGTCTTCGTCAACTTCGGATGCTAAACAGAACCATTAATGAAGCCCACAGAAACTTTTACTGCTTGATTAATTTGCTCATGAACTTTAACTCTGGACTCACACTTCACAGAAGTTGTAAAATTTGATAATTAGTCAAGATATTACAAGCATTAAAGTTATATTTTCCTCATGACAAATAAAGCATTAAAGTTACATTTTTCTCATGAAAAATATATATTGTTGTACCAAATGCAAAATATAGCTAAGAAATGTAAAAGAGCACTATGAAATGTTTTGATGGAAATTTAAGACTGGAACTTTTTTAATTGAAGCATTCAGAATGTCTTACATTTTATTCAGGTCTAGTCTAACTGCTTAAATTCTAATTCACTTAACAGATCTCACAATATTCCCAGGTCTTTTCACTCCACACATTGGGCTGGTTTTGCTTATACAGAGGAATATCTTTACTTGTCTAAGAAGCCTCTGTGAAGTCAGTAAGACTTAACGAACAAATTTCTCACATATGTGAGTGAATTTTACAAATAAAGCATCAGCAACATGTCCAATGCAATCTATAAGTAGACGGATCAGTTACAAAGTGGAGGGAGAGCAACACAGTTGTATCATCCATCATTGTTAAATGGGTAACTTCAAATGGCATTATGCAAAAATCAGCTGGCTACAAATACAGCCCATAAATAGAATGAACAGATTTTGATAACTGCAATTTTTCTTTGCTTTCACAGAGAAAAGATACTTCCTTGTTAGCAAGTAATAGAGTTGCAACATCTACTTCACCAAAAAAAGCAAAGTTTGGGAGTTTGTTTACAGTTTCCTTAAGGGAATATTTTTCAGCTCACCTAAAACACAGAAGGCACTGACTCAGGAGTGACTATTTAGCTACTGAGGTAAGGCAATACTAAAAAATATGGAAGCTGTATCTATGTCTCATGCTAAGCAGCAGTGATGCAATAAAGCAGGAGAAAAATGGGCTTCAACAAAAGTATTTTGAAAAAATATTAAATTAAAAAAATTTATTAAATTCAATGTCTCTAAACATTATGTTTTCACACAGTGAAAGGGAATTATTTCGGAAACCCCAATAAGGTAATTTGTAAAGGTCTCTGAAAATTACTTTTTTTTTTGTTTAATTATAAAGAAAATACCCTAAAGATTCACAATCAAACAAACTTTGCCAACATTATCTCTCAAAAAAATATTATTGCTTTATTAAAGCACACAAGACTTTTCTTTTCTTGGTTACACCATTTCAACATCACTGTACTGTGAGGGATTGGACCTGTGTAAATGTTCAGTGAGAGGAGAATCTATCTCATCTCACTGGTTATTTGTATTCCAAAGGAGCAGATGCCTTTCAAATTATGCAAAAACCCACAGCGCATCTTGTACTATAGCAGATGAACAGGTTAATTTTTCTTTTTGCACATAATAAATCATAAGTGCTTTAACACCCATAGTCGCATTTCATGAACATAAACCTTCTGTTTAATAATGTCTGTTTACAACTCGAATCAGACATACAGTAATCTCTTGCCTGGGATAAACATTAATCCAGATCTGTCTAGAAAAATTATACAATTCATTACCATAAGTAATCTCTATTGTGCCCCATGCTTAACCTTCATCTTTTTTCCTGTCCTATAATCTTGCAAATCCACTGGTGGTGTATGATTGGCATCTGGTGTTAACGCAGCCTTCACTGCACACAGAACAGCTGAAGAAGCCCGACATGAACACGTCACTCTGCGGGGTAACGCCGGTTCAGCTGACCGCTTTTCACAACAACTTTCACCAAAGGCAGAAAAAAACCCGCAAGCCGAGGAGAAAAAGGTCTAACGGTATCACTTGCCACAGAGGGGTCATTTTCACTTTCCAAACCATCGTTACCATCCACAAAAGCTAAAGGTAGTGCTCTGATTTTTCCGCAGTATCTCCGGACAAACCATCACATACCATGTCCAAGCCGGAACGCACCATGTCAGGGGACTTTAAGGAATGGAAATGGATTGGTACAGAGTAGAACAAAAGCTCTTATGAACATGTCAAAGCAGTTAGAGATTATTCACAGGCTCGATCACAATATTTAAGCAACAAGACATGACAGACAGTGTCTTTCCAGGGGCTTATGAACACTCTAACTGTGAGGAAAAGAATGAGGCCAAAGGCTTCAACCCCAAGAAAGGTAATCCCCAGAAATGTGGTGTCTGGAATGTCTTCTTGTATTATGAGAGAGAGAACACAGGAAACTTAGGACAGGAGAAAGCCAGTGAGTCTATCTTTCTATTTTTTTTTTTTTTAATTTAGCAGTTTTCCCCCAGACCTGTTTATAGGTGTAAAACACCTGTAAGGAGAGAAAATAATTTTTTCTGTCAAGTATTTGGCCACAATGCAATATTTGACATTTATAAAATTATGTGTGTCTTAAATCCTCACCTAAATTATCTGACTCAGAGATCTCCTGGAACTCTAATTTTTCCAGGTTGAATACATGCAGTATGAAAAAGCATTCCCTGCAGAACAAGCCAGATGAGAGTTTTAGCAGTATACAGTCTTCTACCCTTGAATTCTCAGCTGACATACTTCCTGTGGAGGTAAAGACATTGCTCCTACCTGACCACTGTTTTCAGGTTTGTGGGGAGTAAATGGATGCACCATCTTGAGAGAGAGATGGATTGACTCAGTGAAGAAGTGAGAGTCCTGGACAGAAACAACCTCACACTGCCACTGCCTATACTTATGCCTAGGTAAAGTGGTTTCATGCTGCAGTACTGGTAATGATCTCTTTTTCATCAGGATAAAGATCACTGGTAAAAGAAAAGGAGAAAGACTCAGGAAAAAGTAGTGAATACACTTTTGAGCACAACAGGGAGAGAAGAGTTTATCTGTGCTCCCAAAAAGAGCAGTACAGCAAAACAGACTCTAGTGGTAATGTGAGACAAACTGGGAGAAATGCTGACAAAAGCAAATCAACCAAACAGTGAATTTTTATAGTGATTTTTTTTTTCACAGAAAAATGCAATCCTTTTGTTGAAAGTTTTCCATGCCTAAAATTTTCGGGATTTTAATAAAAATACATTTTTTCTCCTTTAAAACCATACAAGGTTTTATTACTAAGATCTCCAACTTATGCTGTAATCCATTCACCACAGGAGCATCTTCTTTTCTCTCTCTTCTAGTAATTTCATTTAGGTAATCCCCAAATATCCAAAAAACACTAAGACTCAATAACTCTCAGTAACTCTGAAATATCACTGTCTAAGAAATCTTACTCCTTTGCAGTTTAGGCTAAATTATCTCAATAATTGTACATTGACATTGTACATAACAAGTATTCATGCTTCAAACAGTGTTGAAGGACATATCTATAAATTCTACCTCTACTTGTAGTTACCAGTTGGGACATTGCCTAAAAAGCTAAAAGGCAACTAAATGCCATTGTGGGAAAGTAATCTGAACAGTTTTAAAATGCAAACCCACCAAGAAAGAGCTCGTGGCTCAGGCTTTATTAGAGGCTGAAAATTCTGAGAAATTTTACATTACCAAATGTAATGTGAATTTTCATAACACCCAGGATAGGAGTCATGGTAAAGACAAGACCTGGCTAATGTGACAATTATTCATCAGCATTAAAAATTAATACAAATTTAGTGCTCATTGCCTTCATTTTGCAATCCCACTTTGCTTCTGCTCTGGGTGAGGACAGTGATTGCAGCCACAACTACTCAACCCTTTTCCTGACCAAGCCCAAGGTTATTCTATTACATTTTACATTTGAGGTTATTTGTCCAGCCCGGGACTTTTCCTTTCTTAATTCAGCTTTAATCAAAGAAAAATAGCAAGGAAGAGATGACAAGAGGTTACTTATCTCATACCTTTTACCCCAGGTAGGGTGCTGTGCACTGGTATCTTCCTTCTATTTTTCTGTGCCCTTCTTGAAGATATTCAGTAACAGAGTCTCTACAGTCTCCCCAAGCAATCTCTTTCTCCTCACATCTAACCTTTATCTTCATGCTGAACCTCAAGCCCACTACTTCTCATTCTGCCGGCAAAGGATAAGAGAATAAATGATTCCCTTCACTTTTGCAGGAACACTTAATGTATTGAATGTAATTATTACGTTCTCATTTAGTCTTCTTTAGTTTAAACAACCTCAGTTTCTTCCAGTGTTTCCTCATAACTATTTTCTAGACCTCTACACACTTGTGTCACTTCTTTCTTGATTTTCTAACATTAACCCCCACCTTTCTCTATGGCAGTGTCCTGCACTGAGCACAGCAGTGCAATTACCTATTCCATCTCAAGGGTGACACCCTTTGCCTCCCAGCACAACCTCAGCTTTCTGTGCAAAATCACCACCATGTTGATAAAAATCTAACTGGGGAACCATTACAGCCCTCAGCTTTTTCCCAGGGAAAAGATTGTGCTCCTGTCCAGATGCTGTTGATTAGTCCTCTGTGTTTTCCAGTTCACCATTTGGAATGCTAATCCCTCCCTTGCAGGCTCACAGACACTCCTCTTTAGGTATTATCCACAAACATAAACACTTTTTTCCCTCCTATTCATGTGAGAAAGATGGGAACAGAATATGAAGTCCACCTGTATTTCCTTTTACTCCTATTAGGAACATATTTATGCTGCACATATTTATGACTTTACCAAAGAGAACCCAGTGACTTTTGTCTGATATCCCTCTCTTTCATAAGTCATTTCTGCACTTCAGTATACTGCTTTGCTGCAACACATGTTAAAACTGTACGCAGTAAGTAGCTCATAGTAGGAAATCATATTAACCGTCTGGCCTGGAAGTGACAAGTGAAGTGTGGATAAGAATGTCAGCACTCCCCACAGAAATATATTCAAACAGGCAGAAATCATTCCTTACGTAATAAAGAGCAAACAAATAAATTCAGGAAATCTCAGAAACAGTGGTGGGACATTATCACATTTTAAAAACCCTGGTAACAAGGAAAGAGAGGAGAATGCTAGATGGAAAGATATTGCTGCTTCTGTATGCAGCAACAGTGTTTTATTTGAGAATGCAGTACATAATTTCAGAAGTATAAAAATAATTATTGTAAAAATCAAGTATTGTTTTCTATAAAACTGCACAAATGCTAAATAATGCAGGATGATCGTTAGAACAAAAAGGGTAATGAAAATAGACCCTTCATTTAAAATAACTGAGCCATCCAGAAGTTTGGAATCTTGGTTAACCAGAGATCTTTTAAGTTCTCTGTAATTACCAGAGAGAAAAGAAGCTTTTCGGAAGTACTGATCTTTATTAATGATACAGATAGATTAGAATTGCTCGTTTAGGTAGCCAAGATGATGACTCCCCTAGATTTTCCCTAATCCTGTCTTGTCTCTTCTCAGATTTTTTTTAATGTCAGTTTTTCTGACCAACTCAGATGAAAATGTTTTTCTCCTGGCCCTGATTCCTCTGCATGCTTCCACCCTGGCTGCCCATCCCTCTTGGAATGCCTCCCATGCAATGGACCTGCCACCCAGCCCCTTTGCCCACCCACTGTCAACTTTCTTCTCAAACCAAGCTCCTGTTCAGATCCGGGGAGCCTCTGCTATCATCTCCTGCAATATGTTCTTAGTCCAGGTATTGTCCACCTGCTTTCACTTCCAGTCCATCCTCAGTAAAACCCCTTCTTGAATCCTGACCACCACAGCCACCACTGTGAACCACAGACATACCACACCGGCATAGAGGTTAGTCTTGTCCAGTTTGCCCACTGTGCTCTCCTGCATTCCCACACCCATCTGCTGTCTCCTGTCTTCAGCAGAGACAGGAACAGCCTTTCTACAGTGCATGTCTACATTGTTCACTGCAAAATTCATCCTCAGTTGTGAGATCAACAAGTACTGATAAAATCACTCCCTCTCTCCATTTCCCCCTTCAGGGAGTACTAGCCATTTTCAAGAAGCAAATACAATTCATTCAGGATGCGTGTGTGTGTGTACACGTGTATTTATCAACACAGATTATGTGTATATAAGCATACTTACTTCTATATGCACACACATATGCATTTATGCAAACAAAGACATCATAGGAAAAACTGAGTGGTGCAGCAATTTTATTTTTTTTGTAGCAGTAACACAAACACTTTACAAGTTTTAACGCAAACAGTTTTATTGTAATATTTTGGGGTTTTTAATTGTATTTTTTTCCCCAGCAAGCTTCTGATGTTATAGCCATGATGGCATTGTGAGTATCAGTACCACCCTTCTGACCTGAGTGCATTATATACCATTACAGACCAGCAACAGAGCACTGCAGAAAACTGCTCCCTCCCTCACTCTGTCTACCATGCACAGAATTTTCAAACACCACCACTCCTGATTTATTGAGGTAATTAACTAGAAAAACGGGGCCACTTAGTCTGCCTAAAAATCTCCATGTGCATCGCTTTAGAAGAAGAAAAGATTTTGCATTTTATCTTTAAAACAAAGATGCAATACAGCTAAGAAGATTTTTAATTAACAATTTCTTGACTCCCACAGCTATGGCCATACATTCCCCAAGTGGAAGCACAGAAGCACATGGCGATCCGCAAGCAATTTCCCTCCTCTCCCCCATGAGCTTCAGATGTCAGACATTTCATGAATCGTATTACAGAATTAACAGTCAGGACATATTTTGCTCAAAAATGTAGTGAAAAATTCCAAAGTATAGTCTCAACAGCTGGATAAACACAAAAATGCCCCAGGTACCTTATTTAGTTCACTTATTTGCAAATAAAATTTGAAGTTGATATAATGAGAGAAGGTAACTAATCCTGTCAGTAAGGCATGTATCACAGGAAAACAGCATTTGAATACTGTACTTAGGTGAACGTTTCAAAAGCTTTAAAGTCTGTAAGATGAACACAGTATTAGGAGGTCTTCTTCTCTTTCAAAGATTATTCAGTTATTCCTATTTGCTTCCCAGATACGTCTTTTCCCTTTTTACCCTCCAGTGCTACAAGTCTATTGCACATGTTAAGAGAAACAGTCTTGTAACGGGATTCCCCACAAACATTAATTCTCTCCTGCTTCATCTCCTTCTGCCACCAGCCTAGATTAACATCTCAGTTTCTCCATCTGAACTGATTTTACTTCTCTCAGCAGAAACTGCAGGTGATCTATTTCAGCAGAAAGCATGCTGCAATCTGCACCCTTCATCTTTGACTTTTCACTACCTGCAACAAGTCTCTTACTTTTTTTCCCCCTCCTAGCTGTGCTTCCTTACTCTTCTTCCAAAACTTCTCATCTCTGTTTTTCATGTCACTTGTACCTTTCCCTCCTTCTCTCACCCTGAGGTCTGCTCTGGCTCTGCCCCTGCATTCAAGAGCACATGGGTCCTTTTCAAATCAGACTTTCTCATTGTCCAGGACTTAACATTGTCCAGGACTTAACAAGCTGCCACAATTAGGGAGCAACAAATCCAATTACTTGCAAATTTATTTTCCTAGGTCTGGGTAGTGATACTTTTCACATAAATGTACGTATGAGCAGCACCTTTCTATAATTCATACTACACACTACGAAACAGCAATCTGATGGACTCCCGGGTCTGAAGTGAGTGGATATGAAAAGTGCAGTCTTTTATTAAGCAATCTTGGGAAGGACTAGCCTGAAACTAGATCTCTCATTACAAGGGGAATTCTGAAGTATCTGAAAAGATTTTTATTTTTAAATAAAAAAAAAAAAAAGCCTTTAAATATATTTCCCACAAAACAGCTGCTCCTCGATTTTATTTAGCAAATATCAAAATGAAGCCAGTCACAGCCTTCTCAGGCTTGCCCACAGCTTTTCCAAGGATGCTGAGAAGGACTTAACAAGAGGGATGGTGGTGCCCTGTCCTCCTCGGGCAGATTTGCAGAGCAGCCTGCAGCCACCCCCAGCCACACAGACACTGTGAGCTGGGTGGTGGGTCTTGTGTCTCACAGGCAATCTCTGCCCGACCTGCCCCTGGGGTGCTCTCATCTGCTTTTCCCTCTCCTGAGCCTAAAACTCTGCTAAGCCCATAACAGATTTAATATGTATTAATTTAAGAGCATCAGTGCACTGCCTGAATACAATGGTTTGATGCTTGGAAAATATATTCCCTTAATTGGTGTGTGGCTGCCCTTCTTAAATATTTATGTAAACTCTATTGTGTTCAAGGGCATAAGGGTTAAACCTAAATGAAGCTTCTAGCCTTGTATTTGTGTGAGTTCTCTCAAATGTAATCCTTGTCAGTTTTAGGCAAACTAACTATTTCCAGTTTTAGGTAAATCAAGAAAACATTTTCGTTCTGCAGTCACAGGAAGTAAACTATTATTAACTGAAGATCATAAGATGGAACAGTAACTGGGACACTGTAGGTCTGAACATGTTTTAAATCCCTCTGCTATGAAATATAGAGTAGAAAATATAAATAAAATTCTAATTTTTTTTAATTAAAGTGAGTAAATGTCAACTTGGGGACTGTAATCAGAGACATTAGAATTGCAAATGAATACTTATTTCATTTTTTTCCCAAAGTTGTTTCCTGCACAAAATAATATTTAGGTTACAAAGGATCATCTTTCTGAAGAATCCAAGACTTGGCTATTTATGAAAATATATTATATTTTTATTTTCTTTTTTCAAAACCAGATACCGCTCAACTGAGTAATTTCATAGAATAATAGAGTAATTAAGGCTAGAAAAGACCTTTAAGATCATCAAGTCCAACTACTGCCCTAGCACTGACAAGTCCACCCCTAAACCATGCCCCCAAGTGTCACTTCTACACAAGTATTTCCAGGGACTACAACTCAACCACTTTCCTGGGCAGCCTGTTCCAACACTTGACTGCCCTTTTGATAAAGAAATTTTCCTGACATCCAATCTTTACCTCCCTTGTGCAACTTGAGGCCATTTCCTCTTGTCCTGCCTACTGTTACTAGGGAGAACAGATTGATCCCCACCTGGCTACAACCTCATCCAGGGAGTTGTAGAGAGCAATTAGGTCACTCCTCAGCCTCCTCTTCTCCAGGTTAAACCACCTCCGCTCCTTCAGCCTCTCCTCACAGGACTTGTGCTACAGAACCTTCACCAGCTTCCTTGCCCTTCTCTGGACATGCTCCAATGCCTCCATGTCTTTCCTACAAACTAAATACAAGAGCCAAAAACTCAGCGAACCCATGATGAAACAAAGGGTGAAACCAGGTATTGATCTGCTGGCTCTTTTACCCCATCATTCCCTCCAAACAGACAAGAACACTACTTGTGTGCCTGATCTGTTAGCCAGTCGTCCCAAGTCCTGAGGTGTCTCTTGACTGCCCTCAGACTTGTTGAGACTTTCAGGCTGCCACCTGAAAAAAGCAATAGTGGATGATAATCTGAAGGCCATAAGAGGGTGGGAAGGTTTCTCTTCACATCTTTACACTGGGCCCCAGGAGGCAGCAGACTTCCCGAATAGGTGTGTCCAGTCTGCATGTTGGGCCTTCTGTTCCCATCAGAAGACAGTTTCCTATGACAGTGACCTGTCTTCTTTCTGTCTGGAAGTGGTTTTGATGGAGGGTGTAGGCTTGACTTAACCTTGGTGACGCCTCCATGCTAGATGAACTCTCGTCCTCACTATTTTCCAGTTGCACTCACAGAACCTCACCCCTGTTACGCCAAGCACCTGGGGAGGCAGGGCAGTCACACAGGTGATGTTCTTGCTGCACTGGGCAGGAACTTATCCCCATTGCTCCCTATCCTCTAAGTCACTGTGTTTAGTTCAGTCCCTGTGTTCAGAGAGGACAGGGAATCTCCATATCGTATGGGCTGTTGTCTGTTGGGCCTGTCTCAGGGAAGACAGGATGAGATTCCAGCAGTCTCTCTGTCTGTCTATCATACTCCCTCATGCTCCTCAACCTGCTCACCCCCGTCCCATTCTAATTTAAAAATCAGAAATTTTATTAATGAAGTGTTTAATATTTTTCAACCAGCCACTTCAACTGGGTACCATTACAACTGTTTTGGAGCCCCACATAATTAAATGCTGATTCCCAAACAGCAGATGAGGCAGCTGTCTGTACACGGGACACAAAATTCACAGAAGTGTCAAAACTTCATGAAATCTTGAAAGTTTAAAACATTTCTGTTGAAGAGATAATGAGCTCTAGAGGATCTAACGAAAAGAATGTGGATACAGACAGAGAAGGAGACTAAGATTTAAAACACCTCATCCACGTTAATCCATGAATGCAAACTCAGAACTACAGACTGGTGACTCACCCATTCATCATTGCCCTTGCTGAAAAGGTTTCAAGACTGGCTGCACAGCACTCACCTAGCACAGAAGGCTGTAGGTGTGAGTGTTTTAGTCCATCCAGAAAGATGGACTCTCATCTGTCTTGCTCCGTGACCTAGCAGCCAGACCATTCGCACTCTGAACTGTATCATATGACTGATGCCAAATAGACAAAACAGCGCCGATTTCTTCCTAGGAAGGACCTCAATATTGCTTGCCAGAAGACAGCTGGATCAGTAGGAAATCTGAAAATCCGCTAGTTCAGGTTGTCAGTAAAGCTGATATGAGATGCTGGGTCTTGTGGATGCCCTGGACATCAGACCCTGCTGCGACGAGCCACCTTTGACAGATCATAGATGCAGCAAGCAATCTTATTTCCATCTGTATGCCTGAATCCCAAAACATGCATTCCCATTGTCGCAGTGTTTAAATATTTGCAACTTTGTCAGATTCTGCAATTTTTGTTTATTCTGACTGAAAGCTATTGTGTCTTACAAGTACAGTGTAAAAACTCCCTTTATTCCAAAGGATATGTGGGTATCAACAGCATCATAAACTGCTGGAGAAATATGGACTCACTGAAGTCAATACTAAACTGAATATTCAGACTAATTGTGGAGAGATTTCATACCCTGTGCTGTACCAAGAAGTCAGGCATAGGGTCAGTCCTAAATTTTGTAATCTACATGCTATCCCATTGCTCATAAACAACTGGTGGCATCATAGGGGTGATGAGGAGTGCATAGAAGGCATGGCTAAAGGGTGCATTGGCCATGCTGAATTTTGTTTTAAGGGTAGGCAGAATTCCTGAGTAGTAGGTCTTCCTAGCTATAGCTCTACCCTAATTATAAACTTGAGCTCTCCATCACCAGTAACTGTTCCATATATATATCATGTACCTTTGCTATTTTTCAATTATGAAAAAATCCCAAGAAAATGAAAATTAGAAACAAAAGGTTACCAGTAAAAACTTTTAACATTTCAGTTCCAACTATTTGCACCATTCTGATCCAATGCAGCCTTCTGTTAATGATGCATCTGTCATTTTATTGACACCCCTAAACAGCTTTATTCTTTCCTAATTAAAAAACAAAGCTGATTATGTCAATCTATGAACTGGCATCTGAGTGCTTTTGTTAAAATGTAAGAAGCAATGAATATGGCTATTGTTATGCTAAAACAAAAAACTTGGGAATTTTCACTGGAAAACCCAAGATAGCGTAATATATAACGGCTAAATTAGAACAGATTCTTCCTATTCATGCAAATGCACATGTGATTGTATTATATAATTAAATGAAGATACTCTGTGAAAAATTAATTCCCAGTAATAGAAAACATAAAGCAACAGTGATACATAATATGCCTGACTAAAATATGTGAGAAGACATCATCCGATCATAAAATATCAAACAAATAAATGACAGACTAAGCTATCAATCCTCAAGGAAAAATTAAGTTATTAAATAATCCAAAATGCTTGCATGTAAGGACATGATTTCAGCTCCATCCTGCTCCTAAATCAGAGGTACCTCAGTAGGCTCTTTTAAGACAATACTGTGGATGGGATGAAATGCTCACCATTGGAGGTAGGTCTTTGTGTTTGGATTGTCACGGGTAACTCTGACACAATCTCCCACACACCAGCATGAATTGCTGCAATCTGTCCTACCTAAAAAGGCCAGGGAGAAGAGAGCAACAAGGAAATCCTACAGAGTCCAATGATCTTCAATATTTTGGGATGTTAGCAGTTTTCAGACTCGAAGATAACACAGAACAGTTTTCCCCTCAGTTGTGATTAAAGGCAGCAGACAGAGGTTATGTGTCTCTTCTGGCAGCACTAGATCTTCAAGACCACTACTGGTGCTGAACTCCTGGCAGGAAAGCACTGAATCCTTTCCAAGGAACTCTACTGATTCCATGTATGCAGTTCCTGCTGACGGTACTGGGTGTCCTCAGGACAGAGCTTAAAGTACTGCAGTCTGACACAGCTCTCCTGGCATCAACTGAGCTAAAAGAATTTACACCCTGAAGATTTAGTCTTCAGCTGCTGACTGTGTCAACCAGTGTTGACATACATCCAACCAACACACACATATTTCCTTTTTTTCTTTAAAAATTTCTGCTCTAAATTATCAGAAAAAGCCAAGACATTATGAGCTATCCTATCAACGACATTAAATTTAATTATAGCTTCTGTGCTCCCTCACAAGCACACCACACCTGTGGGTACAAACTACCATTCTTCTACTATTTGCTTATCAAGGGATTGTATCCTTTTGTCTCAGGTAACTACAGGCAGTGAATGGAATGTCCATGACCTCCTACTTTGATCTTCATGGAGGTTTAGTCAGCGGGGAAGGTAGCTCCTCACACTTTTGCTAAAATAGATCTGCAAGTACAAGCTAAAACCTTTGCACAGTACGTGTGCAGGAATATGTCTCTGCATAACTTACAGAGATGTGTACTACTTGTAAGACCAATGGTCTTGCGCAGTACTTCAAAACATCACTCTACTTCTGTTGCACATCATGAAATACCCAGCTGACTGAAAACAGAATTTTGGGAATGCTTTTAAGGAATTATTAAAAGGGATAATAATTTTTCTTTGCTGCAGGATCTCCTCTAACAGTCCACTCAATAGCCTGCTGTGACTAATCAGTTTGGTAAGTTTCAATTCTGACTACCCACTAGTAAGGTTGGGCTGTTCACTGTTTAGTGAGAGAAAGGGAAGGTTTCAGAACATACGCCCTTTGGCTTGGGTAGGTCTTCTTTTAAGAAGGTCATGGTCTTTTTTTAAGCCACAAATATTTTGCTCACACTGAAGTAGTAAGATTGAGATATTTACAGAAGAGTTTGGAAATAAATTACACTCTTAACTGCAGCTTCCATCACACACAGGATCATTCAGAGGTGACTGACAACAGCATCAAACCACCACAATACAAAATGCAAGTATCCGGAGTTAGGATTATTGATTGTTGTTATTTGTTCTTAATATTATTTAGAATATTCCTCTTTAAAAAAAAAAAAAAAAAAAAAAAAAAAAAGAGGAGAGAAAAATNTGAGAAAATTGACTCACTGCCTCATGTTTTTCTCACAAATTGGGAAATGTTTTTAGTTTATAAGAGCAGGTAAATAAAAAAAAAAATTAAAATCATGAGCTACACTCAGTGGTATAAATTCACACGGCAGTATTAAGTAAAATACTGCTATTGGTAGGCCAGATAGTACTGGGTAGAGATAATATCTCATTAAAACTGATACAAAACTGTCCGTGGTGGTCACAGAATATGAACACTTGCACACGTGTAGGACCTACAAACTAGTCACTAATAGATGAGATTCCCAGGGAAAAGGGACTCTATATAATCTGAACAACTCTCAAAAAATGCCTTTTAAAATCAGATTAATAAACCAAACCCTACCACTGCACCTGGCCATGGCCCAGCCACAGAATTCTTCTGTCCTGTGCTGGGATCAGTTCCGACCACAGCCAGCCACTGGACCTCTGCCAGCCACAGCAGAAGCAGGGGTCTTTCAGCAGAACAGGCATCACAGCCATTTCCGTGCTTTTCCTTCTCTTCTTCTCCCCCGACACCCCCTCACTCCCTCCCAACAGCTCCTCTGGATGGGCTAGAGGACATGGCCAAAGGAAGGGAAGTGCAGCCAAGACTTTGCTATGCCCCAGCAACCCCTCTCTGCTGTTGCAGGGTCACTGGCAGCCAGAATGACTTAGAGCAGCCTTCAGGCTATTCTAACTTACAGTGAGGGACTTGACTGACTCATTGCTGCTCCAGGACTGTGGGAACATAAAGCTACCTTAAAGCCATTTCAGTCATCCCTGCTTCTGAGCTGTGCTATTTTATCCTTGCCTGTGACTGAAAAAACCTGAGAGTGCGGGTTGTTTACACATCTTGCAGCTGCAGCAAGGGGTGGTTTCCTCTGCCTTTCTTCTGCCTTTATTTGTTGGGGGGTTTTTTGTGTCTGTTTTGGCTTTATAGATAGCTCTGGTAGTGTTCATAGCTGTGCACTCCATCTGAGACGGTGATTTATGGCACTCTCTGCTCTATTGATTGGTCTTCCAAAGCTGAGGCGCCCGTCAGCTGCAAGGCTGCGGGAAGGCATGCTGTGCTGGAGTTTGCTGTCTGCAACCAGTACAAGCAACATTCTTGTGGTTCCCATGCGTGCCATGCCCATCAAGAATAATTTTGTAATTTAGCATCTTAATTTTTACGGAATCAAATGCTAGTGACAAGCCCAACTGAAGAGAGATCAACTGTTTCATTTCATTGCTTATCAGCTTTCCTTTAATTTTAACTCTGATGGTACTTTGGATTAAATTTCTGCATCAATAATCTGTTTTGTTAGGCACAAAAAATATCAAACTACATTTATTCTACTAATTCCCGTAGCATTCATGCACTTATATATACCTTCCATATTCTCTTTCTTTCTATATTTGACATTTTAATTTAATGCTCCTCATTGCGTATCTTTCACACTTACCCTCTTTGTCCTTTTCTTCTGTAATATCTTTACTAAATTAAATCTTTTTTATAAAATAGTACTTCCATTTTTTAATATTATTGCTTCTTCTCTATCACTATCTAGATTTAACATTTCATTAAGCAGACAGTTTTAATTTTACTTTTCTCCAACTGTTCTTTCATTAGACTATTTCTTGCCTTAACTCTTTCATTTTATTTTTCTCTTCTGTAATTTGCTTTTACCCTGCCTAATGGACTTGTCTTTCTTGTAATTTGCTTTTATTCCCTGTTACTCTCCTTGTGACTTCTCTTTGTTGCTCAGTGCTGACAAGTGTTCTTCCCCATCCCCTGTGAGTGACAGTGACAGCATTTGAGTGGTAGCTGGCAGATTTACGAACAGTAAGTATCTGTCTGAAAAGATTTTATTTGGTTTTATTTTTATTTTGACTGTGAAATCAGACCTCTCAAATCCTAGAGCACCAGGGGGCATTGTTTCATTTAGAAAATAAAAATTGTCGTGATAGCTATTAACTTCCCAAGAAGTCCACTGCAATACCAAACAGAGCCAAAGGGGAAAAAAAATGGAGCTATTAAGTCAAATGCAGCAACCAAGGAGGGTTACAGGTCAAACATTTTAGTGCTTAAAAATCGGTATTATTCTGGAAAGCTGCTCTACCACAAATCAGAAGTGTTGTACCTCTGACCTCCACCCCTGTATGCCTCAATGTTCAACTACACCATCAAGAAGGAGATAAGGCATTAGGAGTTACAATGACAGCTCCTGAGCAGAAACATGAATTTCACCAACAGTGGAAAATATTGACTGAAGTATCTAGAAGGAGCAGGCAGTGCCAGCCAAGGGAAATTACATATAGAAATAAAGAAACTGCCTGAACTGCCATCAAAATGAATGGAAATGTAAAGCAACAGGAGAATGTGGAATGTCCCACAGGTCCAGCAGCTATATTTTAGTGAAATAATTAATAGGCTGCATTTCATAACAAAGTGCAAGGTAATAACAAACATAAGTGCAGCTTCACAGCTGGCTAAACTCACAATAGCAACAGGCAACTCTATTACCACTACTGAAACAATCCTGTTTGCCAAAGAAAAAGAGAAAAACAAGGCAGCAAAACTCTCTATAATTATGAGGGAAATCATCTATGTAACAACTTAACTAATGCCCAGAAGCTGAATGACTCACAGCATTAAGAAAATTAGAAAGGGTGCTCAGTAGTATTATATAATTCAGGACACGTACATCAGAATACCATGGTCTTACCATGCCAGCAACAAATTTAAGAACTATGCAATACAGGGCTCCAAACCCTGCAGATCACAAGAAAATTCTTAATTCAAACCACACTGCAGAATTAAGTGTGTAGCTATTTACGGGTTATGGATCTGCATGTCCAAAGATGGATTTTTGTTATTTGGATGGAGATTGTTTGTTTGTTTGTTTGTTTGTGGGGTTTTGTTTTGTTTTGGGGGGAGCTGTTTTAGTTTTATTTTCACGTGATTTGATGCTTGTGTAGCCTCAAGAGTTCTTGCTCTAAGTGTGTTTATACTGAAAATAAAATGAAATGAAATGTAGCCACCTCTGAACTGCCTGCTGCAGGTGACGACCTCCTGGTGGAACTGACGGACAGCACTGTCTGAAACACGAATTCTGCTCACACTGCCAAGTCTTGCTACAGCTCTGTTAGCTCAAGTCATCTTGACTTAAGCCCAGGGCCAGGCCACTTACCAACCAGAAATACAAACTAAGAACAAGTTTGATGTCATTTACCTAACCCACTAATATCCAAATAAGCAGATTTGGGTAAGAAATTACCCCTTTTTTAGTTTGGACTCCATTTATAACAAGAAGAATCACAGGTGCCCTTCAGCAGTACCTGCTGAAACCCACAGGAACTCCTGCAATTTCTACCTATTTCTCCTAGGTAGAGGCAGAGCCCAGGAGATACTGTGCATGCCCCAAGGTAAAGCTGGAAGGCAGAAATCAGATATCAAGTTCAAACTTGTACAGCAAAGTTCTTACACAGCACCTATTTCATAAATCTCCACTCCTTTATATTGTTCTCAGCTCTGAGCCTCTGCTGCTCTGCATCCCAACAACAGGGCACCACCTGGCACATTGTGCTGCTCCTCTGAACAGCATATTGATTCTCCATAGAAATGAAAATCACACATCAGACACTTCATGGTTTGCTGTAGAGACTTCTAAAGAGTAGAGAAATATATGCCTATGTATATATAAATACAAATAAAACAACCGACACATCAAACACAAAAACTTTCTTTTATCCCTCTGTATGTCATGATCTCAAGTTTTTTTCCACTACTTGCACAGATACATTGTTTCCTTATTTTTACTAATAAAGCTCAAGTTGACTTCGTTATAATGAAGAAACAACAAAGCATACATTCATATTACAAATAACACATTATTACATGCACCTATACAGAGCTAATTCAATTCCTGACATTTTTCCCTACTATCAGTGCTGTATTTTACCTCCTTGTACATTATCATTTTACTGTGGCAACTCATATGCCTTTAAATGCTCATTTTCTTGTTATATTATAAGCAACCTGTTGAAGTCTAATTGAATACCAGGTAAGTAATTTAATCTTGAGCTTCTACTGCCATCTGTAATATTAGGAAAATATTGTAGGTAAATTATAACCATATACCCAATTGGTTAAGAGTTTACAGTCCTTCAAAAAAACATTCAGCACAACAGCTTGCAGTAACTCTGTATTATTTTCCATATATACTATCAACAATATCTTTTATTTTCTTGTACATTAGCATTTTAAAAATAAGTGTTTATATTTATTGTTTCCTCCATTAAGATTTGTTTTGGAAATAATATGGCTAAATTTGAAATACAATGTTTACAATTAACAAAAATCCACAGTCAGTGAATGCTTACCTGTGGAGCTAATGTATTTAAAACACAGGTTAAAGCTCAAAAACAGGTGGACACAGCATCATTAACCCATCATCTAGATACAAATCCACCTGTGAAATTTGGAAGCATTTGGAAGCATTTTATATGCAAAGCCTTTGAATACATTTTGGGTAAGTCTTAAAATCTCTATCTGAAACAACCTTTTAGGGTATCTAGAGAAAGATCTGTGAACAGATCTGCATTTTCAAGAACTGCTCTGAAATCTTAACCTAGGCAACTCTGTAGGGCTGCAGTTATGTTACATCTGCCACGTCCTACACTGCAATGATAAAGAGAATGTTATTGTTCATTTTAATTTAATGTGTGGATAATACTATCCCTAGGCACCAAATTTCTACCAAGGAGGTTAGATTACTGTATCCACATAATTAATTGCATTATCAATTTTCTTACTTTTTAAACATTTGCTTTTGGTTAGAGAAGATTATTGCACTGCTTCTAAAAATGTCTTTACAATTAATTATCTTTCATTGCAGCAAGCAACTAAGAAATGGGTATTAATCGTATAAGACTTTCTCAGATTGCTGGGATTATCTCATTTTTAATCACAGGTGGCATAAACATTGTGCAAGAAATGTGGCAAAATAACTATAGCTTCTGTAATATTCTTTCTTGCACCAAAACCATTCTGCTTTCTTATTTACATAAAATATTCCAGTCTGCCTTGGAAAGGCTCTTCAGCCTTCAATATTATCTGTGGGAAGTTTCACCACAGAAAACAAACATCAGCCATCAGTTCAAATCTGCCTTGTAGCCAGCGAGTCAGGGATGTCCTCCTAGGGGCTTTAAACCAGTCGTGCTCCCAGACAACACAGAACAATGCCAGCATCTCATTTTAAAGACATAACTGACACATTAAAGGCCCATGATTCGTAATTAGAAGCACTTCTTGACTCAAAAATGGATCTGATAATCCCACTAAAATGCCTGTTTTCTAACCACCTTGGTCCAGAACATCCTTGATCCATTGGAGACACACTTGATGGCTGCACTGGCTCTGTCCACAGTGTGCCTCCAATACCCTGTGCTCAGCCAGTGAATCCCATCTCCCCTGCGTGAGAGCACAGCAGACATTCCCAGCCAGCCAGCTGGGCTCAGCTGTCTGAGATAAGTTCCTGGAGAGAGAAGAAGGTAAAAGGAGAGGGAAAAGGGAGACCAGGATCAAGAACAAAACCAAGCTGAACAAGAACGGACTAGATTTAGAAGTCATCCAAAGACCCTGGAAGGCAGAAAACAAGAGAAAGAAAAATGCTGAACTCCAGGGACCAAGGCAGCAGTATCTTAATCAAGTATCTCCAGACCTCACAGTTTTTTAAGAGCTGCCCTTTAACTAGAGCCTGGCAGGGTGCCTGTGGAAACTACTGTAGAAACTAAGTCTGAAGTATTAACCACGCAGCAAAATCCATCAATAGAAAATTTAAAATTATAAAAATACTGCTCATGGGCCAGAAAACACGAGTCTCTGATTCACAGAAACTGCAAGAGGCAAAAGGCGTGTGTCTGTGCATACTTCTCCTGCCACACACCTGCTGCTGGCCCTAGAGTCAACAGGAAATCCAGCTATGGGAGCTGCCAGTCTCATCTTCACCATTTTTACCTTTAAATCTAAAATGACAAACATGAAATATTAATAAAACACATTTCTGATTTGGGGAGTGGAGGAAGAAAGAAGCAGACACAAGAGAATACAGCCTTCATTCATACATACTCCCAGACCAAAAGATTGCTCATTCTGTATTAATACATTGTTTAAAATCTACTTGTGAAAGAAAAACACTAGATAAAAAAGTACAAGCCATTATAAGCTTTTTTGCAACTAGTGAAGCAGAGGTCTCATCTTGCAGCCGTGGTGCTGAAACTATGCTGCTTTCATGTGTGTGCTTACTGCACTGCTCACAATGTTATTATTTATATAAACTCATTCCTATCTAGCTTTTTACTTCATCAGCTCAAGTTTTGACTGAAGTTTTAACCCTATTTGAGCCTTACACAAGGAACTGAATTTACCTCTTTCTTTCAGATTTTTGTATTCCTAAACAGCTTCTGTGCAATTATTTACTTGTTCATCTTGAACCTGAGCAATTGTGGGTTATATAAAGACTCTTTTACCTAATGCCATCTTTCTGTCCAATTAGCACTAACATGTAACCTTTCCACTGCTCAAACCTGCACCACCCCCAAGGATGACTCTCCACAACTCACCTCAGAAGGTACAGCAAGGTTTCTCCCGTGCAAACCTGGATTATTTTTCTCAGAAAGTGCCTAAATCTCTCTGATGCTAGCACAGGATGAACCTTCTGATTCTTGCAGGTGACACCATCTGCAGCTGTTCTAAAAAAGCTGATGAGGCAGAATTCCCACTGAACAGTCTTTGTTTTCTTATGTCATCTCCTTCAGCTAAGATATTTCCTGAGTCAAATCCTGTCTGTAAGGCTTGTTTTCACTAATTCAAATCTTCAACAATGAGCTTTTTTCAGAGCAAAGAGAATAGATAACATACTGCTACAAAGGAAAGGAGAGCTATAGGAGGAAGAATGATGGGGATTGACAAATGTACAGTTAAAAGCAGTAAGGCACATGAAAAGGAGTATGGCTCATACTCTCAAATGAACTTGGAAGATTACACAGAAACTGCAAAGAAAGCATCATGACATGAAGTAAGAGATAGGAGAACTGTAGGATTGTGCTATGGATCCATTTCACAAGACTGCTCTAATAAGAAGCAAGATCCTGGTTAGAATTACCCTGAAGTATCTACCCAAAACAGTTCGTACACTATTAAATGTGCTAGCTGGAATTTAAATTCAAAGCCTACATCTCTTTCACAGTTACTATGGAAGCGCCTACCCTCTGTATATTTCAGATCTACAGTCTTAGACTTGGCCTTCTTTGCATATTAGATTATAACAAAATGTCACTTCTTCCCAAAAATATCTCTGAAGACTGACCTTTCCTTTCTTTCATACAGCTAGAAATCTCATCAAGTGGCCATGTCATCTTGCCCCTCACAGCTACTGGACCTGGTTTAATAAGGATTAAGTTCTACCTTCTTCATTCTGAGCACCTCTGAGGTGAGGTGTTCTGGTGGGGAAGGAGGCCATACCTGCTTTCTGGATTTCTTCTCTCCTCTGTGTTGGGTGCAAACTTAGCTTCTCCACTAAGATTCTTTGTGACTTTCCTGTATTCTTGGGGAAAACAGTTTTCAACTAAGGCTCCAATCTGCCAGCAGTACCACCCCTCACTGCTCAGGTGTCCCCTTCTTGTTACACTACCAGCAGTTGAGAAGAGACTGCTCCATGCTCCCAAGGTCCAGGATGGTCATACCTCAGAGAACAGTGGGGATGACCACTTGGGCCACTCAATATACGCATTCCCATAGCATTTTATCAAGATAGACAGAGCCCAACTAAGATCTGTCTGCTGCTGATTTCTACATATGGTTATTTTCTTGGCTGATAATGGTAAAAAATTTTAGTGACCTATTGCCTGTCATTAGCCAAGACAAACTGAATTTGCAGCTCATTTCTATCTAACAGATGGATATACCCAAATATATATATCCATAAACCCACCATTACAGAACTGAAGTGACTACTCATGGCAAATGTGCAGGACTACGGCCTTTACATGCACATTTAATAAGGTTCTCATGAGACCTCCCTCTGCTGAAGATAAGTCTGAATAACTGATACCAAGCTGTAGCAGTTCTGTGGAGTAACAAAGGCCTCTAGGGCTGTCTGCATCATTTGCCACAAACTCTGGAGGTGCATAAACAAAAATTAATTTCACATATCCATAATTTTATGCATTTACATTGCAATTGCATCTGTTCCTAGGTTATGCACCAAACAAAATATCTTTGCTGAGGATAGGACCATAAGATTCCGTAAGACTTGTAACCTAAGATCTTTTCCATTATGATACAAACCAGACTTCAGTGGTGTTCATAAATATGATCATTCTAATATTGTCAAAGACTATCAAATTTTTTTGGTTTTTTGGTTTTTTTTTTAAGCAAAAGACCAGGGTAAAGAGAACTTATTTATTCTTGTCTAAAAAAAAGCAAGAAGTTCCAAATTGTTTGGAAACAGTAGACCTAAAAATTAACTGGAAGTTAGTAAAGGGAAACATGGAAGCAATGATACTTCCATATCCCCAATAGTGATTTATAGGAGAAGTATCTAAACACATAAAAGCATATATAAACCTTTATGAAATAGGTAGCTCTTTGTAGGATTACGCAGGACATAGTAAAGGGAGTTATCTAACATGTTACTCAAAATAGACCAGAGCTAAATATGCCGGCTCTGCTCACTTTCCAAACTTTTTTTTTTTTTAATGCTGACCAAGCTCAGCTGGGCAAGACCTGCTTAGTATAGTCATTTTCACATTCCCACTGAACATATCAGCTCTGACAATATTTTTTTTCATCTCAACAGCAGAAAGTAATATATAGTTCCCTCTAACTCAGCCAAGGAAAAAAAAATCAAATTTAAGAAACTAAAAATGCAGATACAGTATTATATGAAATTGCACACAATTTTACAATGGTCTGATGTTCCTGATATTTTTATCTTAACACATCAAGGGTGATAGAAGCTTCTTTTTGCTGTCAAAGTGATCAAAGAGAGGTTGAGAAAGAATCTATAAACAGATGCTGCCCAGTGACAAACCTTAAAGAACAAGACTGTGGGGCCAGATGTTTTGAGTGACCTTCGGACTACAGAACATGTTGGCATGGTGTTGATTTAGATAGCTGTTGGCAGGGGCTTTCGATCCAGCAGCTGAAAAAAAAATCTAAATTATGGAAATATTTTTTCTCATCTTTCCCCTAACTATAAAAACTGAAACTACTGGTCAGTGGGGCTGATGGCTGTCAAAGAAGTTGAATTCACCACACAACCCTGCCAGTAGGTATCACATCAAAAAGGAGTTAGCTGAATGAACAAGAACATCTTCAGGCTGTGCCATTTTGCATCCCCCTCAACTTTCAACAGCTGTTTCTTGAGTGAATACAGATGCAGAATAATTATATGAAATGTTTTACATTTTCAATATACTACATCATGTAAATACGTAATCTATGATTACCTATGGGTGATATAATGTAAACCACCATCAAGAAAGGGTTTGGGATGTGGAATAGGAAATAGAATAATTAATTCATAATGGTGATTTTCTTAAATTATGTTCTTCATACATGCTATATTCATAGAATTAAAATGGCATTACAAAACAAAACCCCCCAAAAACCAATGAAACGACACAACAAACACAGAGATAATTGATCACATACGTGTTGTTTTTGTCAAATAGTAGAAGACCCTGGAAATTATTATTACATGAAACTTTAGCTGTGCTTCAATTTTCTAGATCTGTCTCAGTAAGCCCTTCCATTTTTTAATCTGATTGAAGAAATTAGTCGTGTACTAGGAAATACAAAAGGAAAAGAGAAAGCCATCAATCCAAAATTCCAGCAGATACTCAAGTCTGAGCCACTGCATGCTACTAGAATAAATGGAGAAAGCAGAAAAAGTCTTGCTTTGTAACATTAAATGTGATTGAAGACTGTACAGTTCTTCTTACGCTTTTAGACGTTTTGTCACTTTACCTGGAGAAATATACACTGCTTATTCTGAATTGCTGCTGATGTCCAGCACTTGTCAAAACCGCTATCTGTCAAGCACTTCACAAAGTGTTGCAAAATGACAGATCAGGATGTCTGAATAGATGGAGCCCCAGGAAAAACAGAACAGATAGAAAATTCATGACTCTAAACTACATCAAAGCGACTTCTGTCAACATCATGTCAAAAGAAGGAAAAAAAGAACTGTTCATTTTAGAGGGTTTTTTTCATTATATAAACACTTTTTTCACGTATGAGCTAAGTGTAAGGAAAAATTAACTTGGTGTACAGTATGATCATTCGAATGTGCCAAAAATACTCTTTAAATAATCCAGGAATAAGGAAACTTCTAACAGTAGATACTGTCTGGCAGTTAAAACCAATGACATCCAAAAGAAATGCATGAAGAATCTATCAGCTTAAAATAGGACAAACCATCTGGCTCCAAAGAAATAAAAGTATTCTGCTGTGCGTGTTTGTTGGGTTCACAGAATCCTACAACTGGATTAATTTTGTATTTCCTCTCCAATCAGTTTTGATCATCTCTACTTAGTCTGTCAATTGCACAACCCTAATTCACTCTTATATTGCAGGCAGCAGATTTAGTAATATCAAGATAATACTTTAATTTAAAAAAAGAAGCACCATCAGCATAATCAGACCTTCCATTACAGAAAAATCCTTTAAATTGTTCCTCAAAGGTTCCAGAAAATAAGCAGGTTATGATACATGACTATATACATTCAAATTATACATAATCGAATTTTGAGAAAGAATCACACAGAATACTACAAGTAGTGCAGATGTAGAAATGCTTTCTGTCTCACATACCTTTCACCATAGGCCCCTGCCATCAGTACTAAATTCAGAGAAGTTTATTAACGCTGTACTGACCTCTAGAAATCAAGAGGCTAAATGACCCTGTACAGTGGGCTCAGCGGCTTTTAGAGCACTGGGAAGTTCGAAGCACACAAACTCATCAACTTGGAAAACAGAAAGCAGTGCATGATCAAGTGAGCATTAGCAAAGTACAGAACTTGCAGCAAGTTTGGAACTCTGCATTGTCCACCTTTAGTGTCTTGGTGTCGTCTTTGCTTGCCAGTGTCTGGCTTGTGGAACCGTATGAAATGGATGGGTTGGGAATGGGTCGGAAAGGAAAAGACCTTTCAAAGGCTGTCTGGTCCAAGCCCCCACCCCAGGCAGGGACATCATTCTTCCATCCACTTTTTCAAAGGGCCTATAAAGCTGCTGCTGGCTCTGACAGGAGCGACAGCTGATCCAGAAACTGGCACTTGCTGGCTGGTGCAAACATGCTCCAATTTTCCTTGGAGAAGATGCCCATTAACAACTGACCAGAAAAGTTTTGCTAGCATCAAAACATTTGCAAGATCTAAACGAGCATGAAGAGTAATAGCACCTTTTGGTTCAGAAAGGTTCTTTAGGACCTGTTTAACATCCTGTTGAATGTGTACACGGCTGGGAATTGCGATCTATTAACACTGGAGTACAGTGGAAGGCACGTCTGCTTCTTACTGTATGCAGAACTCAATATATCTTGCTTCCTACTTACAAAAAGATGTTTATTACCTGTAACTGTACAGAGGTGTGTGCTTCACAGCAGCAGTGATTGGTAATAAGCCTCCTTTTCTCATTTATGTTGATAGCAAGCATTAGTGAAGATATATGCATTTCATTTCATGGTTCAGAAAGAACAAAGTATATGTATATGTGATAGCAGTGGGTGGTTAATGAAATGGTCTGACAAACATAAGCTAATACATAATCATACCAGAATGTGGACTGGAACACCTGTTCCTGCTTCACAGGCTTACAATTCTTAAAGAAAAGTTACTATTCTCAAGAACTGAAATCACTACTATTTAGACATCAATATGCTCCAAGCAAATTTTAGTCATTTTTTTTTGCAAACACTAAAGGGGGGAATTTTAATGATATCAAATCTCTTTTGCTTGTGTCCTAAGAGTAATGAAAACTTCACACATGCATGAAGCTCCAGTAATTATTTTAAACTGCCTTCTGTTGTCCCCCTGAGGAACACGGTGGTATTTGTTTGATGCAGTTTAATTAGTGTCAGGGTAATTAATGCTATGCTATCTACATGAGATCAAACCCTTTTCTTTGTAACACTCTGGTAACTAAGAACTAAGAAAAGGAAGTGGCTTGAAAATGTGGAAGCTTGGTAGGGTAGATTCAGAAACAAATCGAATTGCTCAAATCTGCATTTACGTACCCAAAATATTAAACACATCCAGCCAAGAACCTACAAGTGTGAGATTGGGATCATAATGCATTAGAATGGTGCTGTAAGACAGGAGACCCACTGCTACCCATGTAAGTGAAATGCTTTTTCTATGGATGTAATCAAATTAAGTGAAACATTCATGGACACCATGCACCTTGTAAGGAGTTTAAATCCTTTAATAATGAAATTATATACTTTTTCACAACCAGATCACCATAGTTATTTATAAGCAGCATGTGGTGCTACCATGTGCTGATATATTTTCCTAAATAAAAGCATCATTTGAGTTTAATGAATGAATGTGAGTCTGCTTTAATGCCTGAATAAAATTTGCATTTAATTGAATGTTCAGTCTCCACTTCAAAATAGTGTCCTCTACAAAAAGGACCAAGGAGGCACCAGAGTGCAGAATTTGGAACACACAGAAATTCCAGACACACACACTGCACACACTACATAAATCCTTTTTAACTGTTTCTTTGGTAATAAGGAACTGCAGTATAAATCTCACAACACACAAACTCTGGGTGATTACAGGCTTAAGGAAATAGCTCCAGTTATCTTGACTGGATAAATTATTATATCCTAGAGGTTATTCTGCTTTTTCTAATAAAGCTTCAGCAGGAAAAAGGAAGGAAGGAAGGAAGGAAGGAAGGAAGGAAGGAAGGAGAAAAAAGGAAAAAAAGGGAAAGCTTCTGATTTTTTTCTTTACAACCAAAGAAACTGTGGGCTTGCCGTAATACCTTTGACACTATTAGTTTGAAGAAGATGAAAAAAATGTTAGAGGCCCACACATCGCCTGGAAAGCATACTTTATGCAATAATACGGAGTTTCTGTGAGGCTTCTTGCAGAAAAGAAACCCCTGATTTGAAGACAAACAAAGTGGCTTGGTCTTTCACATGCATGTCCTGAGGGTACAAACAATAAGAGCTCTATTCAGAACTCGCAAACATTCTACCAAAAAGCACAAGCAGTAGCCCTACAGCAGTCTGCAGATTGTGTTGGTATCCATTACCATTAAATTCATGTTTGTCTTTATCACAAGAGATTTCACCAGCTTATGCTGGTGGCACAGCAGGGTCTGAGGGTCTCTGCAAAACGCTGCTTTTGAGGTCATCCATGACCCACCATCCCCACGGATCAGCTGACCAGCAAAATATTCTCCTTCCTCCTTCCAGTCCTGCTTCCTGCAACTTGGTTGTTTATCAATCAAAGCCATAAATACAAATTACTTTAATAAGGCAGATGTAGTAAAGCAACCTGCCAAAAGCTTGCCATAAGAAGCACCCGCAAAGTTCAACAACTGTGAAAGAACTATTAAAAAGGACACACAAACAAGTGACCTTGACTGACAAGCGCACTTCATCCCCGCAATAAACAGCGGCGGGGCTGATAAGTGTTCATTGGCGCAGAGAGTAATTACCTATCTGTCAGCGTTGCTGGTGTGTGCGAAATAGTATAAATGAAACATACATAATGTACAGCAATAATATCGGGCATGCAGAACCTAATGCATTATCATCATTCTCAGGGCTCAGGTTTATGTGGCTGCCACCACTGAGTAAATGCCTTCTAGCCATGATAATTTCATTCTAATCTCTGTTCCATATTATAATTTTCATAGCTAAAAGATACTGAGGAGCAATACGTTTCAATCAAGGGCTAAATAGAACACAACCTGTAACTGGGTATTTTATACACCTATATATATTTTTTTCTTTCAAAAAAAAATTTAGTCAATTTATGAATAGACTGAAATAAGCTGTAAATTTATGGATGACAAACTCTGTCTGTAGCAATGTCACAATGTCTGGAGACAGGCTTTACATATCTTCTACAAGGGATGCCAGCTTTGTCTATCATATCTCACAAAAGAATTCAACCCTCTGGAAGAATAAAGGTTTCTGTACCACTTCTCAGCACGTTATCAAACAAGGTTAACTTTTAAATGAATGAAAAAGGGGTCCTATTGAGTTAAAAATAATAATAAAGCAACCTGTTAAACAATTTATGCGATTATTTTAAGTGTTGTTTAAAATTTCATTTTATTACATAACCTCCACAGCTAAACAACCACTGCGATGAACAGATATGCCTACTTCCTCACTAATGTCAATTTTGCAATAAAGCCTTTGTATATTTTGAAAGTATTTGGGGGATCCTTATGAAGAAAAAGGACAGTGATTTAAAGGTATGCTCAGCCTCCCCTCCCCATCTACCAGGAAAAGGGAGAACATCACTCGCTGCTTTATCAAAATCCATTTGACTGCATGTTAGTATTGGGGGAAAAGTGCAGTGAAACATGCACTGGAGCCCCTGTGGCAGCAACTGGAGCCTGTGTGGTACCAGTGGCCCCAGCCTTACAAACTGTTGCACTGCCAGCCTCCCTTCCTTCCTCCCTAAAGCCAGAGGGATGCACACACCTGACACTCCCTGCGCAAGGAGTGTCAAAATGGGGCTAGAGCTGTGCAGTGTGCTCTACCCAGCTGCATCCCCGGGGGCAAAATGGTATTCCTGGGGAGCACCTTAGGGTGAGGGTGACTCCCCAGGGCAGAGATGGTGTGCTGGGAGCAACCCTGCACTGGCTAGAGGAGAGGGAGGGAGGGAGGGAGGGAGATGGGTGCTCAAGTCAGGGGCAGGCCACCCCACCCCAGGGCCCCACCGTAGCCCCCATCCCAGTAGGCTCTCCCTCCACCTCTGGAGGGATTTCCACACACCACTCCTGCCTTGGCCAGCTCCCACACGTGCTGGTACTCATTACACCAACACCCATCCTCATTAGATAAGCGGTGCATGTCTGAGAAGACAGGCAAATGAGAGAGCTCAGTGATTACAATGAGCAGGGGTGGTAGGTTTATGTAAACCTTCATTTCAATTTCCATTAGCAGCCTGTCTCATCATTTGCTTTTTTTGGCCTTCCACCTGTGAGAAACTCAACTCTCTGCCGAGGCTCACCTGGACCCAGCCCTGGTTTGCCCAAGCCTTCCAGCAGCATCCATAGTGGCAGGCAGAGCCTCTGCCAGCCTCCTTTGGAAGGCAGCCACCTTCACCATCAGATTTCATGAGCAACCTCTTCGACAAACCCAGATGAAGCTTCAAGTGGTACAGAAACCTGAAAGCCGGCATGTTTTGCCTGGCTGGGAGTTTCACTAGAGAAATTTCACATGGTTCTAAATACAACTCAACAGCAATATTTATTTTATTTAAATGTCTCAGAACATTGCATTTGACAGAAGACAACAGACTGGAAAATTGCTTATACAAAATGCAAGAGGTAGTTGCAGTATTTTCTGGCATGTGGTATTGCTTTGCACTTCGCTGACACCCGTATGGCTGCAGCCACCCCTCACCTTGTCCCATCACCCTCTCACTCTCTGCTTTCTGACACGAGTCCTTAGACCACCATATTTCAAGTAAATATCCAGGACCCAGGAGATCAGCAGACATGGGGCAGCATTTGGGCAGCTAAAAGTTGTATTTTTACAATATGCTGATGGCCAAAAGTCAGGAAGGTGGAACTTTCTACTGCAGTCAGTGTTGGATTTAAGGATGGACATATCAGAAATATATCATGAACTCAGCCTATAAACATAATGTTGGTGATCTGCCTTATAAATTTAACAACATGTTACCAATAACAAAATATTACACGTTTCTTGTGAAGTCAAAAACTGAACAAAAATGTCTAAGGCAGGTTTCTGTGTCCACCTTGGTCCAAAACCTGTTGCACTGCTACTCCTGGATTTACAATCAGGATGAGGCTTAGAGGAATAAGAATTTAGAAACAAAGGATTTTTTCTGTCTGTTTTCAACAAAATGAAACAGTCTCTTGGAGAGGGAGAGAAAATAATAACAGGGAAGATTCTTTCTCTGAGAAATGAGGTGAAAATGAAAATGTTTTTTAACCCAGCTCAGCATGCTGGAGTAAGCAAAACAAACCTGGAGCTATTCTGTCCCACTTGCATTATCTGCAAAGCCAAAACAGCATCCTATCTGGAATACAACCCCCCTCTTTGTGATGCTTGCTGACATCCAGACGGTATACAAAATTTAGTGCCTTGCTCCCAAGTACTGCTTGCAGGTGCAATAAAAAGGAAATACAGCATGGTTAAAGGCAGACAGAAGCAGGGTCCCCAGGAGTCACCACCCAAGAAGAGCCCTCTTGTTTGCAGATTGTGCTTCAACCCCAAGAGCAGCCAAATCAGTCAGAAAGCAAAGCCATCCAGGGCTCAGTACACCCTGTCCCAGGCTGCTGGGGTCTCTCCCCTCAACTGTCCTTTGTTTCTTTTTCAATCCTGCTAGATAGGGCACTGTTCAAACGTGACGTGCATACGCCTGTAATAGGTGGTGCCTAAACGATAAAAGGCTTATTACGCTTTCAGCTAAAGTTGTTAATCCCCCAACAAGCTGAAACAGCATGTGCCGCAGTCTTGGAGGCCGGGGTTGGACAGGTGATCATCACCTACATGGGAAGCTTTTGCTACAATGGCAAACAGCATGGTTCCTCTGGGCCCTCTGAAAACACCAGGGAAACAAACAAACTCAAGGAATGACATTTTAAATCTCAAATTAAAGGTACCTTGTTTTATAAAGCATGAAATTAGGAAGTATCAGTTAAAGCTGTCCAGTGTTAGTGTATCCCTTTCACTTTCTTTTTATATTATATGAGCCAGCCATCAGCTGCAGGCTTGGATATGTTTTCTTCTTCTACAGCCTCAGTGTATCATAGTAGTAGACAGTTTTCAGGGAGCAAATTAAGACTATGCAGTAAAGGAGGCTGTTTTTGGCAAGACCTCTGCCTCTAAATGGCTCTCAGGGTCAGAGATTTTCCAGCAACAGAGAGATAAAAGAAATTGTGATCGGGAACTATATCGGGAACTGGTGTGGTCAAAGGAAAGGAAAGGCACACCAAAACCAGTCCTAAACTTCATGCTCTCCCAGAATTCTTCTGTCATGTGTAGCAAGGGTATTAAATTAACATTTTGGCAGACATCTTAACAATATGTCTCATTTACTGGATGCAGAATTTGTGATACCTGGAGCCTGAACTTAAGGAAGCTTAAGGCACTTACAGCTGGCATAGGTTCAAAAGAGTTTGGAGAGGCAATAGTCCAGCAGTAAGACAATGTGGTTTGCAGCTGAGGAAGAAGCCTAGGAACCAGTTAGGAGGTGTTATGCTCTCGTCCTTGCTCCACCAGTGGTTCACCATAGAAGTGAGTCGCCTGAAACTATCTCAGCTTCCCCGTCTGTAAAACAGGACTAATAAAAATCCTCCATCTCCCAAAGGAATCATAAGGATTAATTAATTTCACATTTAATGATCTCTAAAATACTCTGCTGAAAAGTATGAAAAACCTCCGCTAAGTCTGGGTTGGTTTCAGTTGCTAATGCAGTGAGGCATGTTTCCAAGAAGTTCTTAAATCATCCTCACCTCCTCTATTACAAACCAACCAATCACCTGAAAATAAGAAATCAGACGGCTATCACGTGGCAATAAAAAGCTCATTATTGCTTTGGATCTAACCTTCAGGACTACCTGTCTTGAACTGAAGAGAGTCAGGAGGGCCCTGGAAGGCTCACAATGCCCTTAGACCTGTTAGCCCTGTCTTCAACACGACATGAAAGCCCAGATAGTTAAAGCTGTAAAGGTACTCTGTCCTGTGTCCTTACTGGAAAGGGATGCCAAGATTTAGGCTGGTTCTTTATATTTAAAACAGAATATTCAAACTGCAGGGGATTTTTTTTATCGCGGTAAAAAGAAATACTCTTTAGGGAATGTCCCATTCCCTAAACCCAGCATGTGAAGAAACAAGCAAATGCAATGGAGAAGAAGGATACTGCTATCCTTTCATGTTCCTCTTTGCAAAGTCACACTCTTCCCAGTACACAGCCCAAGCAAAACATACAACTTGTTAAAATAATGCAGTGCATTAACAGCTCCCCCTAAGCTGAATGATGTCAGAAGGATTCCTCTGTTTTTATTTAATTACTAATAAATTCTCCAACTGCTAGTATTGCAGAAGCAAAGAAAAGTCCAATTAAAATTTGGAGTCCCTTGTAGTAGGTGCCTTCATACCTGCCTCTCATGTCCTTTTGTGTTATGTCAAACACTGAATATCCCCCAGTATAAATTTTCCTCTTGGAAACCACTGGCATCCTCCCTCCTAAACAGCCTTGTCAGAGAGTGGACTAAGGCAAATTACATTGAAGCCAAGAATATGCCTATTCTGGCTATATACTTATTTAAAGTCAAGGACATTTTAAAGAGCAGCTCCGAGCTACTGTAGAGATGCCAGCCCATGATATTTTGTGAAGTATGTCTATGAAGTAAATAAAAATAATAATATAAAAAAAATAACCTAGCACACAAATAATCTTTAATCAGAGACATTACCCATTATACAATACCACTGAAAATTGCTGTATATGCTAGCTCTTAGTCTGAGAATAGAATATAATATACTACAATTAAAATGTTCAAATATGCATTATCCATCCCCAGAGACGAATTAGAAAATTAAAAATTTCACTAGGTGCTTTATACTGTCACAGGAATAGTTCCTTCTCCTGAAGTAAACAGAATTACTCCAGTGAACAAGAGTGGCACATTTAGGCTATACATTTGGGCTTTTATTAACAAACATCTATGCTTCTCTAATTCTCTAAAAGGTAATTTTCTTGATAAAGGCTGTCTTATGCAGCTTCCAGGACTGTAAGAATTCCCAACTGTCTAGTGTAATATTATTTTTCTTCCAGGAGAGAACGATTAATAAAATATTGCCTCAGCAATGAGAGATTATAATACATTTCAAAAATAAAATAAATACATAAAATAATATTTATTTCACACAGCTAGAGATACCTACTGAAAGTTGTATCTCATCTTGTCTAGGATATAGGTGTTCTGTCACCTATACCATGCACCAGATCATAATCGCAACAATGAAAAATACCAGAGCTTTTCTCGCAATTTTTATACAACATTATTCAGATCTTTGTAAATTTCTGATAGAAGAAGACCGTATGGCACAACCAAACATATCTGCAAAATGTCTGAGTTATGGAGCGTGAGAGAAACATAAACATGGGGCTGTTCCACTTTTATGAATTTATCACTTGGTATCATTTGAATGTATGCTTTATGGCTGGATCTTTGAAAAAGGCCTCACATGATCTCTCATTTCACCTCCACAGCTTAACAGTGTTAAATTCAAATCTGTACCCATAGTATGTGGAGAAGTAGGGTTATCTTATCAATATAGCTGGCTGTGCTTTTGAGCATATGTTGTACTGAACATCCAAATGACATTAGCTACATCCAAGTCTAGCTATTATGTAAAAAGGAAAGATTAAGGGTTTAAGGTTTTTAAAAACAGATAATTCCCTTCCCTAGTATTTTTACTATTTTATAAAAATGACTATGAGTACATGCATACACACATTAACTCTTCATCTATATATATAAATAAGAGAATAAAGAGCTTCCATATTCCTGTGAGAATGCTCATACTAAACAGTTGCATTAATTTCAATAGCTGTGTTTTGAAACAGTTTAATTTAATCAGGACAAAGCTACTATTTTAAATATCATAATTAATACTGAAAATACCTCAGTTTTGCAAATTTTACAAAGCAATAATCCCACACTCAGACATTTAATATAACAGACACACTTTCCAGCTGAGGAGAGGCATACACAAGAAACCATGGCCATGCCCTAGTAAGGACACAGTTTAAATCACTCATTTGTTATCAGCCTGCAGCTTGGCATGAGTTTGAACCCAGTGGCTGGAGGTGAAAGATCTCTGTACTAATTTACTACATCACTGAAATGCCTTCTAGTCTCCCTTCTGTGACTCCAAAATTAATTTGAATCTGTCTTAGTAATTTTTTTCTCTTATCCCAACATATTCAACAACAGCTTTTACTAATAGTGAAGATCTCTGTTCTTCCTCTGTAAACAAAACGAATCTGAATGGATGTCAACATCAGCTGTGTTCCTGGGATAAAAGCAAATTTAATCCTCTGTATCCAAACCTAGTGTGGTGCAGCAGTTCACATCTGCAGTCATGCAGGTTACCAGGAGCACCTTGCCTTCTTTATATATAGTTTGCATTTACTCCCTGTTTTCAAAACCTTTGAGAGACTTGCACAGCGTTCATAGAAGACAGCCTCCTCTCCTTTAAATGTCAATGACTCCTGACAGCTCTGCCCCTCAGGACTTCTGAATCCTGAAGGATGAATCCCATGCTCTCAGAACTAGGCTCCTTCAGTAACCAGCTTCCTCCAAAACAAGCCTAACATACAACCTGTGAGCATTCACATTAAAGGCAAAAAGTAAAGTGGAGCCTAGTTCTTTAGAGAGAACTATCAGGGTAATTTTTCCTTAAGATGCAAACCATCTTATGTTTTTTCTTTTACTTAAAAAAGTAGCCATAGAGCTTTATAAATATATTTGTTTATAGTATATATCAATATCAATATTGATATATACTATATATATAGTATATATATAATATATATATACAGGGATATATATAGAGTATATATATAGAGTATATATATCCCTGTATATATATATATATATATATACACACTATATATATATATATACACACTATATATATAGTATATAGAGGGGGATATATATATATAGTATAAATATTATATATATATACAGGGAGTTTTAATGCCACAGTATGGAAATTTAGAGAAATACTTTGTGTTTCTCCCCAAGCTTTATGATGATTTCTGATGACAACTTGTCTTGTGCTCAGTTCCAATAAAACATTATATCAGTTCAAGAAGTTCCTAACCTTGTAAAAAGAAGGAGCAGTAGAAACATCCTACAGCATGCCATGGATTTGATACAAACATTTCACCTGGCCTGCCTTCAGTACACCTTCCTCCCCAAATCTTCACCTGTGGTTTGTTTTGATACCAGATTTTATTTTGTTATTGTATGGGAAGATGAATGAATTCCTTTGGGGATATCCTGGCCACGTTGAAGTCAAAAGGAACACCTTCAAAAAGCATGCAAGCTCTTGGCTTCCAGGCCATCTAGACAACAGATAGCACTGGAAACAGTGTACAAGATGTTATTGCATAAAGATAAGAGTCACCTGAGATGACAGTCTTCTGGACCTTCAGTTTATTCCAGCACAGTCACTCCTCTGAGAAGGCAAGCCCCTGCAGTGGCAGAGAAGGGCAATTTCCAGGTCAGAGGGTTTTTGCTAAACAGCTGGAGCTGGACAGAAGCTGGGACTCCCAGACTGATTCCCAGACCTGGGACTAACCCCCCTCTGCATGGGGAGAAAGAGCGAGCCATCCAGTTCATTTGCAGAAATGAAAAGAGTGGTATATGTAAATTAAGGCAGGATGGGCTGGGTCAGCAGGGATGATCTGTGGATTTACACTCCTTGATGTCAAAGGAGCTCTGCTAATTTTCAGCAACAGAGGTCCTGTCCTATTTATCTGAAAGCTTACTGCACCTGAATTTTGCACACATTTATCTCAACTGCACATCCATGTCAAAGTGTGAATGGGTCTAAGGCAATCTCTTTACATATACATTTATTCAATGTGCATGCCTTACATAAACACACACATCAGCAGAAAAGTGACAGACATTCTAAACCTCATCATTTTATTAAGTCTCCCCAAAAAGTAATCAGGCCATTAGCAGTTTCAAAAAACACGGCACACTCATCAGATTTAGGAAATTTAAAAGCTTTGCAGGTAATACGCATCTTCTCTTTCCTCTTACTAGATCTTGAAAATTCCCCCACCCTATATTTGATCATTTGCAGCACAGAATTATGATGACACAATGAGGACCATCATCATCATCATCATCGTGACTTAGGTAAAAAGCACATATATCATATCCAGCAGGCCATTGCTAAGGTCATTCTGATAAAGAAAGAAATTGGGCCTACACACAGGGAATACAGTGCCAGCCTAATCTTTTTTCCTCTGTTGCTGTGTCAAGAGGCAGATCTTTCCAACACACAGATCCTCATTGGACTCAAAGCTATTGCAGGAAGCTTTAAAATGAGATATATGGGCCATTCTGCTCAGCTCCTCTGAAGTCTTTAGGGCCTTGTGTGCCTGCCAGATTACAATTTGCCTCTGGCGAAGAGGCCACTATTTTTTGAGTCAAAACTAAAATCTGTGTATAAAAACTAAGAACTCATTTTCCAGGTAACTATTCTGGTGACGCCTATCTTGTCAAACAAAGTCTGGAGTATCAATCAGAAAAAGAAAAGTCCAAACCAACAATAAATGAATTTGGGATTTCTCTTTGTTATCCATATAAGATTGTTCAAAGAGAAGTCATCTTTAAATTCAGTCAATTAAGAACATGATTTAAAATCAGCTTCAGGGGGCAGACCTGCCCTCAAGACAATTTACCAATTTTCTGGTTCTGCAATCAGATTTGTGTCTTTTTCTTAAAAAAATACACCCAACCTTCCTTCTGTATAAAAGACACAAATAAACAAATGTTAAATCTGACTAATGCTCCACCAGCTTCAACAGGCTTTGAATTCATTCTCACCATTTCCTTCAGGGGAACAGTCTAACAGTTTATAAACAAAGTACTATAAAACATAAGCACATGGAGAAAAAATATTTTCCTTTTTTCCAAGAGAGTAAACTGGCTTGGAATAATAACAGAAATGCAGTCTAAATTGCTGGTGTTCTTTATTTTTGTGTTCAGTAGTCCTGAATATTTATGGAATGTTTTAGCTAGGGATGCTGTTACTTTATAATCTCAGAATGATTTGTTCTGACTTTGAAATTTACAGGACTTTAAAAGGTACTGCTTGTAAGTAAAACTATAAAAAAGACAAGACATAAACAATGCTATTAGAGGTAATCACTAGAACAAACTAGTTGTACTTTATTATTTTTGGAACTGTGTCTATAACACGTACTGTGTCTAAATCATGGATCAGAAACCCACTGCATTAGGTACTGCACAAAACCAAAGCAAATGAAAAAGTTATTTACTTCCTCAAAGATCTTACTTTAGACAATAGACAACAGCTGTTTAAAGACAGAAGGAATTAGCATAGGAAAAGCATTTAGTTAACATCAATTAGCAGTCATCTTGGCACATAAGCAGATAAACCATTTTCTGTGTAGTCACAAGGAAATGCAAGCTCTGAAAGTCATTTCTCAAGGGCAATATCCTCAATATCCTCAAAGATGAACTGGCATTCTGGGCTGATAAGGAAGAGTGTGTAAATACTTGGATACTGTATGAAAGGCTAGTTGAATCAGTGAGAAGGCAAACCAAGAGAAACTCCAAAAATGCAACTAAGCATGTTGCATTCGATGGATTCCTCAATGCTGAGGTGTAATAACTAAGGCATAACAGAACAGAGAACCCAACAAGCATGTGAGATACACAGACGGAGAAGAAAGGTGGTCTCTTAAAGATGTTATGCAAAATAATTTGTGATATTTGGCATAGTCTGGCTAGAAGACACAAGCAAATGATAATCATGTCTGCATCACGCACCTGATTCACCAGAGTGGTGGCAGCAGGTACAGCAATGGAGAAAACAGCAAAAAGAACAGTGTGGTTGGAAGGAAGGTTAGATAAATGTAAACCTTTTTTGTATAACAAGGGCAGAAATGAGAAAATGAGGTATCCCAATTAAAACCAGGCATGTGCACATTCATGCCTTTAAATAAACAAGTTCAGTTCTGTGACTGGTGTTTAGGCAGTGAGGAGCTGTATTTGCCTGCATAACCTAGATGATTAACTGATGCAAGTTTTTGAAAAAGGTAACTCTTTTCTGTCAAAAAGACACCGGTTATTCATCATAAGGGCAACAATAACAACCTCTGAAGCACCAAGTAGTTATTCCATGCCGTGTAACCTTGCAGTGAACTAAGAAAACCAAATTCACACAAGATGCCTCCAAATGTACATAATGCCACATCCATGTTTTGTGTCCAAGGGATCAGACAAGGGACAGTTTCTCATCCAATGCAATGGCATTTATCTTAAACCATACTGGCATATCTGGGCCCAGTTTCTGAACCACGCCTACAATGCCCTTTCTTTACCAGCTATAAACCATGTCAGAGAGTGTAAGAGACAGTATACATTCAAGTGGATGCAACAACCATGTGGGGTGTGCTCTGACTTAAATAAGGATAGAATATATTAGATAAAGAAATTAATATGATTATGGCAGCAGAAACAACACAGATATTTATGTTAACAGTGTCCATTTTAATTCTACTTTCAGTTCATCCCAACTAACACTTTCCTTCTGAAATTTCCTGATCTTGATGTCTGTCTGAACATACTTTTTAAGGAAAGTTTGAGCATCAACATCTCAGCCATCCATGAGAAGTGAAATGAAGTCTTGCCGTAATGAAAAAAATCACTGCATCCTTGCTTTAAATAGCTCCCTAGTCAAGATGGCCACAGTTGGAGAGCCAGCATTTGGCAAGAAAATTTCTCTCAGTGGGAAGATATCTTGGCTTCTTTGAAGGAAAACTTGCTTTGATTTGGTATCTTCTTTTCAGTACATACTGAAAGTTCATGATACAAGGTCTGCTGGAGAGAAATCTTGTCACTGACTTCTTTGGTTTTGTACCAAGTGACAGTAACTGAGAAGATATTTGGTACGTAAGGCCACTTGTGTACTCTCAAACATGCACAGAAAAATGTGGGTAACTCACTGTTGTGAAACAACAGGGATACCAAAGCTTGAAGAAAGAGCTCCTACAGCTCTTAGAAGTACTCCTGTCACCTTCTGTGACCTGAAGGAACTGTAACAGCTGAAAGAACGGCTCCATGGATGTTCAGTTACACCGAGCGCTTGCATTTTAAGTATTATATTATCTCTAACCAAATGGATTTATTTTAACATCTCAAGAAACATCTGTCTGCCCAAAAATGAGCAAAGTCCCACCAATCCCCCCTCCCCTATTTTCACATGTATGGTTTTGCTGCTATTGAATTTAAGAAACCAAAAGCCCTTGTATCAATTTCTGCTAAGACAGATCTTGTACACTACATTTTGGAAACTATCCCACTTTAAAAACAAAATTGTAGTACCTTGAAAACCGAGGCTCCAAAAGAAATGCTGATCTATATCTATATCTATATCTTTATCTATATCTATATCTATATTTATCTTAAACAGTACTGCCATCCTCACATTTTGAACATCTCCTTGTAGTTTGCTAAGCTCCAAACTTCTCTGTGCCTTTGGGCTTTGTCCTCTTGCATATCAGCTATGCAACTGTTGCATACAAACTGATAAGGAATGGTTACTCCCCTACATCCAAACCCATCTACACTTCTACTCAAAGCTCCACTGCTGAGACGTCTGTATGTGCATCTTGAATTCTGCTGTAAGCAGAAAACCATTGCAGAGCAACTATAACAGTGCTGCATGGTGTTGGGGCACAAATCACAGCACTGGACGGGTGCCAGGAGCCAAGAGAAAACTGCCTTCCTGATGCCAATCATTTTACCTGTGAGTCTCTGAAATGAGACACTGCTTAGATGAAATTAAGGCTTAAAAGGATGCTCAAAGCCTTGTTTGTTTCTGGAAGATAAAGACAATGTAACTCCTTTCACTGTGGCTTTATTATTCCTCATCAAATCATTTTTACTTTACAGACAGAAAATTTATTGGGCAGGTTGTTCTGGCCATATATCACATTTTCATAGAGGAACTAAGCCCTTCTTTTCAAGTGACGAAAACACAGGAAATGTGAGATTTTCCCTGATCTCTGAGGAATAACTCCTTTTCACCACTGGATCAGTGAATGTGTCTGCCTATCCTAATCTCATATTCTGTGTTTGGTCTCTCTATAGCATATCCTACCTTTTACTTCCTTAAGACTTCTCAGGCTGACAAAGAATTGCTTTGAGGTGAAAAGTCACCACAATAATCTTTCCAGGGAAGTATTTTTCTATTTTTCCTCAGCACTAACTGTAATTTACACCTTAACAAGCATTCTAAATAAAAGATGTACTTACAAATCTTGTGATAACATAAAAACATTTCAATCTAATGAGGTATAAATCAGCAAGTTTTTAGAAATCCAGATACTGGTACAGAAACCAAGCTGCCATACCCAGGAACACTTTCCTTACAATTAACTTAATGCTGAAATGGTGCTGCCACGACAAATGTACAGCAATGTTTTTGAAACGTTAGAATGTATCAGTATTTGTTTCTGCAATAGCTTGCAATGAAACACAGACCATGGTAGAAATTGTTATTTCTAAAAAGCACACATTAGAGCTGGGTGGGAAGGGAGAAAGCAAATGCACTGCTTCCCTTTCAGGGGCATACTAAAACCAGTGGCATAGAGGTACTGGAGCTAGGCTCCATATTAACAGGCTATCCATCAGGCCGTAATCAACAGTTTGAACGGAATACACAAACGTGGAGTTCTGGATGTGAACACACAGCGGTCTCAGAGACACAAATTCAAATGTGATCTTACCAATGAGTACTTACCACCATAAAAGGCAATTTAAAATATACACCCCAGACGTGCAGTTCCACAGGAACACAATGGTCAGAAACCAAGGTATTGCAACCAAAGCATCAGACCTACAACCACTGCATGAAATTTAGACTTTGGTGATGGCAAAACTAAGCCCCTATCTAGTCAGAAGTGCAGCCATGCATTTACATTGAAGATGTCCAAAATGCACTTTTCCTGAGAAGGTCAATGATAAAAATCTGTGTGTCTGTGAACAGAGGAGTGTCTAGCACAGGAGCTGATGTGCTGTGAGGGACACGTGTTAGATGTTCTCTGCTGAGATAAGCTGGGGAACAGGAGGAGACTGGTTTGGGTAAGGAGGAACTGGAGCAGTTCCAGCTGTACTCAGCGTGGTTCCTGGTTTCCCTCACATACATATACACGAACACGGACAATAACCAACCTTGTCTGGTAGGAAAACAAGGCCCATCAGGAACATTTATATCACAGGTCCAGACAAAGCCTGCAGATGCAGTCTGCCACGGGAAGGGTTTACTGTCCATACTACAGCCTGTCATTGTAAGTGACTGTATAGATACTCCACAGTGATAAATTAACTAAAAGACAATCACCCATGCTTAGGATGCTTAATTTCAGAGATACATTATCATGGCTGTAAAATGCTACTGAACATAAAGCTCAGAATTGGTCTGTGCCTTAAGGCACTTCTACTCTGCTTGAGCCCTACCTAACTAAGACACCAAAATGTACTTTGTGACAGTCCAGATCAGTTAATATTTCTGTGCTAGTCACTCCTTGATTTTAAGGCTGACAGCACTGAATTTTCAATTCTTTTTAATGAAGAGTCAGGACTGGGGTAAACTGAGAAACTGTTGGCATTATCTTTTATAAATATTATGAGAGCAGCCATTTGCCTGCCCAGGTTTGCTCTGAGGCCTGTTAATCTGTGTCATTGAGCTCAGAATCAAAGGAACTGTAACAGCAAATATGTAAAGGAAAGGTTAAAAAAGTAATGACAGCTACAGCTACTTCTGAGGAGGGAAAAATAAGCACAGTTGGTGTTCTTCAATCCTCCAGAGATCAAGCCTGGGATGGACAGAAACCTGACATCTTCAGAGGCCTGAGAAGGGAGAGGGATTTTTCTAGGCATGTCAGAAAAATCAGAAGATATGTTAATGAAACAGCCAACAATTTGGAAAAGCTGAACACCAGAAGGTAGAAGTATGTTGTGGGCTAAACAGGCCTCTGCAGAGGGATCTGCACAGGTTGGAATGGTGCGCTGAGGCCAACAGTATGAGGTTCAACAAGGCCAACTGACAGGTCCTGCACCTGGTTCACAACAACCCCGTGGGTCTAGAGAGCAAGTCCTATGAGGAACAGCTGAGGGAGCTGGAGTTGTTTAGCCCGGAGAAAAGGAGGCTTAGAGGGGACCTTATTGCTCTCTACCACTGCCTGAAAGGAGGTTGTAACCACATGGGAGTTCAGGCTCTTCTCTCAGGCAACAAGTGACAGGACAAGAGGAAATGGATTCAAGCTGCACCAGAGGAAGTTCAGGTTGCACATCTGGGAGAATTTTTTCACTGAAAGGGCAGTTAAGCTTTGGAATGGGCAGCCCAGGGAATCACCATCTTTGGAAGTGTTCAAGGAATGACTGGATGCGGCACTTAGTGGTTTAGACATGGTGGTCAAAGGTTGGACTCGATGATCTTGGAGGTCTTTTCCAACCTTAATGATTCTAAGATTCTACGAGTAACATAATATAGCTCCTAATTTCACAAATGGCATTGGGGCTAGCAACTGTCCCTAATAATTCGTATCTACAGCATGCCCATGCCAATGAGGAGGCTAAAATAGCAACAGAGATATGAAAAACAAGAAAGCCATTCTATTTCACATTCACAGAATAAAGAAAAATATACATAATTAGTACTGGACACTATCTTGATGGGCAGCTTGGAAGTCGCTGAAGAATATAACCTGTGAAGGCTATGCCACAGACTAAACTATTAAAAGACTGCCATTTGCTAAAATAATTTTTTAAGTGTATGCTAGCTCCAGACTGTATCATGAGAAAGTCACCCACTTAAAAGAATGGAGTTTTCTATGACTTCTGCCTAACAAAATTTTGATTGAAATCTAAAGTGTCAGCATTGAGAACACAGGGTTGACATAACAAATGCCATAGCCAATTTGAACAATTACGAGCCCAAATCTGCCATCATTTACATATACATGTGATTCCAGCTGGTGAGCTCAAATTATGTATGCACAACCAACAGAGAATACTTTTTTTATATATCTCCAAGTTTCATCACAAAAAATACAATGGATATTCAAGTCAACAGCATTAAAGCAAAACAAAAGATGCTTTAAGGAATATGCTGATCATCCTTCTCCGTGTATCTGTACCAAATACTGCAAGTTTGATAGTGATGTATGGTTTTATATGCAAACTTGCACTGTAAATACAAAATGAATGCAAAAGGATGCACTAAGGATGTGAAATGCAGCAACAAGTCAACAATTTTTTGTATCTCAGCTGTTGTATTGCTGTTGGTTTTGTTATTGTTCTCCTCTATGGGTACCCAGCTCAAACTGGTGACAGCAAGGCTTCCCAAAAGGGAGCATGACTTGTGCAAGTCTCTTCGGTGTCCAAAACAGAACAAAATCATTCTAGAATATGAATGATTCAGCCTGGAATCTGAAACAATCAAAGATGAAGATGATCATGATGTGCTTCTCCTTCCAAGTGGGAGATGGAGAAAGTTATGTTTACTCTCTTCCTTGGGCCAGCTTTGTCCATATGAAGTCTGACAGTCCAATGACAGAACTTAAGCAGCAAGGCAGCTTGTCGAGTAGCTGCCTATTCCACCATAGTTCTCTACAGCCACAGAAATATCAGCCGTACCTGTAAACAGCACCATGGCCACTGCACAATCAGTACAGCAGTAGTAGCTCAAACAGCACGTAAAATAAGATAACACTGGCCTCCAAATATCAGGAGCTTTCAAAGTATAATCCCTGAATCTTTGCCAATCAATGATTTGCATCTCAGCCATCCACAAAGGTTAACAGAGAAAAGCAAGTGTCTTGCAACCAAGAGATGCCTGCATCCCCAGAGGAAAAAGAAAATAGGTGACCACAGATCAAACACTTTGAAAGGGTCTAACTTGCTCAATTCACAGAGCCAAGTAGGGAAAAGGGCATTAAGATAAAATGGTCTCTTGGAATTTACATGACAATACTGTGAGGAAGTTTGTTGCTTTGCTTCACACATTATTTCTTTGACATATTCCTCTCTAGCAAGAGTTGTTAATGCTGTCTATGGCTCATCTGCAAATGCCTTCCACTAATTTAGCTGAGAGATCACAACTCTTTCAAAATGAAATGTCTAAACTCATGAAAAAGACTGATCCAAACAACATTCATATAATTTTTTGTTTATGACTTCTCCAGGCTGAACAAACTGAACTGTTCTTAGAAGAGATGCTCCCTCTGATGATCTTTGTGGCCCTCCTATGGACTCACTGCAAAAATACCTGGTGTATTTATTCGAAAAAACCCCCAAAATAAAGCAAAACAAAATGTGAAAGGGGAGCTCTCTTTTACTAATAAGAACGTATAGTTTGGAGCTATCTTTTAATTCAAATAATAAATTCCAACTTCAGTAGCTCACTTAAAATGGATCACTGCATTTGTGTTTTCCTATGAAAAAGTGTAAATCAGCCAAACAAGTGTAGCATTTGTAGCATTTAACATTTATCTGCAAAACCACGGCATACGTGAGCTGATCCCTTCTGAGACCCAGTGTCCAAGTCTAGCAAGGTGAACCAGATGCAATACACTATTCTTCCATTTATGTAACAACCTTCTTTCGTTACTTTTATTGAACACTGAGTGTCTCAGCTCCACAGACTTGCAATATCAACTGGTCTTCATTTGCTGATCAGGTTATTCTCAAGAAACAGACAAAACAAGCCATGGCCAAAAAATTACCATCCATCTCAAAGAGAAGGTTTGGAGCAGAACACAGAATGGAAAATGGCAAAATAGAATGTGACCCTGACTTGCTATGCTACAGCACATCATTTGCTCTTTTGCTAGCATACCTAGAAATATATATTGAGAACAAATGGTGCATTTGACCTTACTGACAGTAGCACCGGAGGGAATCCTGTGTTGTTTCAGAGCTGGTAAACCTGTATGTATCATCATTGGAGTGCAATCTGTCCTTATTTTTCTTAAAAAACAACCACCCCAAGCCCCTACAACATTAAAAGCAAGTTAACAATATTTTTTTTCATAGCATTGTTATTTTAAAACACTATGTGTTTGTACATATATGCTGACACTTTCTGGAGAGGAGATGGACTTGCTTGACACCACAAGGGTAAATGAAGTTTATGGGTGTATAAATACAAATCAAAAATTACTATGTTTATGGTGTGATACAATAAAGGAAATCAACTTTTCATGATTCATGATGAATAAATTTACTGAACTACACTTTTTAACTTATGGGTACACATATTAACCCATGGAAAAAAAATATTCCTTAGCACTGTAATTTTTTGAAGCAAAATCTCAGAAGGACCCACTCCTATAACCACGTAATTTCTAAAGCCGCAAGGCTGGGGAGCTTAAACAGCAGTAAGGGGCAGATAGAGACAAGACTGAGAGATTTTCACCCTTTCGAGTCAACAAGGGAGTGTTCCAGCTGACATATGCAGCCTCTGCTTGCCCTTTGTCATGTCTGTGTTTCACCTCAAAAACTGTCAGTGACTTGTCAGAATCAATCAGAAAAGCTAATGCAATTCTGCAATGATGTACAAGTTTGGACAGCATGACATCAAATTTCTGGTAGTGTGTGTCAAGTACCATATGAAAACAGATGTCCTCATTACTCCACTGCTTTGGTACAAAAGAGTACATCTTACCTTTTTGACCCGTATCTGGCAATTGGGGGATTACAATAAAGGACAGCCAGCGATTACAGCCTCTAGCCATTACTTTTATCATATTAATCGAATTCTAATCTTCTTTATCTTCTGGCAAAATAAGTTTACTTTAGCAGGTACAGTTTTCCTACTGGATGCTGCTTTACATTCCAAAGACTTAGAAGCAGACTGTCAGTGCTTCAATGACCTGACAAAACCCATCATCTTGCTTAATGCAACACAGGGTTTCAGAGTTCCAGTCAATAACTGCTCCAGTTTGACCAGAAAAGCCAAAGCCTGTTACTGAATGGCTGTGCAGCTCCTGGATGAAGCTGGAGCTTGGAGCATGATTAGGGACCTGAGATGCAGCCTCAACAGGGGTTTACATACACTGCCATCCTTTCCTACAGCCAAAGTGCTTGCTCCTAATATGTTCCACAGTTCCCAAGTGTCATAGCTGCAGGTGAAGCATGGAAAAACACATATGGATGAAATTTTTTTCAAAATATAGCTGGTATTCTAACTGCACATTTTTATATGAGGAACAGCACTCCTCCAACAACCTTCCCTTTCATTAAACCAGAACACACAAAACCCAGCTCATGCTACACTTCTCCTTTTTGATACTGTCACCAAGCTCTACTGATGCCGTATCAGAAAAGAGCATTTTTTTTTAAGACGGAAGTAAGTTAGGGTTCCAGAAGACTTTAACTGCCGAGGACCCTTTTGCCCAATGTGTAGACCCTGAAACGGGTAAAATCCCCCGATGAACTAGTCTATCCAAGGCAAAGCATGGATGTGCTTTGCCCATCCTTCAGAGCATCTTCGTGAAAACAATGTTCAGACTCTCCAATTCCATTAGTAGATGAATCAAAGCAACTCTATAACCTGAGCTGTATTAGAAGGCAAAAGAAACTAGATATAAAACTGATTTAAATGTAAAAAGAATAAATTTCTACCACATGTAGTTAGAGGGAGAGGAATAATTTTATCTCATGAGGAAAATGCAAGCACACCTCCCTGTACCAGGTAATACCTAGGAACAGATTCATAATTAGACGCCTTAGGAAGGAGAACCACTCTCCCTGCTCAGAGTAAGCTCTGTAATATGAAACTTGCCAGAGAATTCTCTTTGTGCTAATCAGGAAAAGCAAAGTGAGTCTCTGAATTACTCTGTTTGCTGGTTGTGCCTCTCTCACACTCCGTGGGTTCTTCGGGGTGTCCAGGCTGCTCTTATTTAGGATATCTGTACAGTCACAGCCCCGCTCAGGGAGAGAGCTGGCAATGAAGCTTCTGCACGAAGATGGGCAATGGCAAGGGAATGAATCTCATCTGCAGGAGCCCACATTGCATATTCCCCAGCAAGGAGATCTGCTTGCACAGAGCCACTCAACATAACATAATACAATAATATGCAGAGTTTTGTACCACTATTCCAGTTTAAATCTCTAAGCGTATTACAGAAGAGACACAGAAAGCAGTAAGAAGATCTGGTTCATGAAAATGTATGATCTCTGCTTTATTAACAGGTCATGCTACCACCAGTGCCTAGAAGACAGTATTCTTCCACAGCAATGGACAGATAAATAAGGATAGAAGTGTCACCAGTTGGAGTAGGATGGTAGTAAGCCTTTGCATCCTGTCAGTTAGTGGCTTTGAGAGAGCCAAAACAGATCCTGCACAGTACAAACGATGGTTAAGCTCTTTGTGATTTGTGCAATTAGCACACTCACTGTCACAAGGGCCTGAGCAACTCATCTTGGGTGCTAAACAACTCTGGTTAACACTAAATTAGCCTGATCTTTAATTTGCCATGGAATTGGCTTCATCTGTGTCCACTCTTCACAGAAATTTTAGTAGCTGGCTTTCCTCCAAGTATTTCAGAGCTTCTTTCTCTAAATTCAGCCTTTTCAGCTACCCACATTCCAACAGTTTTACAGGAAACATTTTATTCCTTTGCAACATCTAATACACTTTGAGTTAACACATGGTTTACAAGAGCACGGTAATACAATTCAGCACACAATATATCATTTAGCACACAAAAGATATAAAATCTTTGTGGCTATGAAGACCAGGGTTGGCATATTGCATTGCAATTGTAGCTACTGTACTGCATGTACAATAAAGGGCTTTTATACACCATCAAAAGTGTGCCCTTAAACACATACTGCTGCACAGTTTAGGGGCACCATAGCTACAGTCAAGGATTCCTTGATGTGCACTAAATGCATGCTTTGACCTCCCACACCTTGTACATTATTTTCCTGTGCCACTTCATCCCATAAGGCCAACTTTCTCTAGGAGATGGACAAGATGCAGGTCATCTAATGAAAGAAAATAATGATGAAGATGGAATTTTCATCCTCATCAAATGTATGAGTGAAGAATGATCAAGTGTTCAGTACAGTGCCACCTAGTAAAGAAACTGCATAAATATTACTGTATAACTGTATAAACATTATTAAGACAAATGGAGATTTTTTTTAAGGCATAATAAATAAGCACTAAAAATATTTGCCCGTCCTCTCCATGTCCTGTATACGAGAGGATGTTGCTTTAATTACCATTGCAGTTTAAAAGATCATCATTACACAAGAGAAGTTTTTGGCAGCCAGTCTGACCTCCTATTCCATATGCAACCTACATCTTTCTCCTCTCTTTCCTGAAACACATGCCAACAACATGGAGTACTAGAACCCAAGCAACATGCCTACCAGAATAAAATACTGCACAGTACACAAAAGCTTGTGCTGTTTAGGTTGGGAGGGACCTTTTGAGGTCTAACAGTCCAACCCACCTGCTCAAGCAGGGTCATTTATAGCGGGTTGTCCAGGACCATGTATTGATAGATGGGGGGGTCCATAATCTACCCGAGCCACCCGTTCCAATGTCTGACCACCCTCACAGTAAAAACATGTTTCCTTGTATTAAGCTGTAAGGAATAACTGAACAGCCCACACGTGACAAATACTAGCCATGCTACTTCATGAAAGATGTTCTGATAACCAGATGCCGAAGAAGAGTAAGAACCTTGGAAGGTTAGGAGGGGCTGATCTTAAGTGACCTTCATGCAAGTAGACAACTGACATTCCCAGAGAAACCTCTCTCTTGTTTCCCCACAACCTTACCCTTTCCCTACTGCAATCCATCAGTACTCACACCTGAACTCCCTGCATTTCCCAGCTGATCAGGGTTTCTCACCTCCTTTCTTTCCCTCTCACCCCAAGAATCAGGAAACTCCAGAATACACAACGCATCTCTAAGGCCAAATATCTTCCATTGTATCTGCATGACACCTCCAGCCACTAGCTGCCACACTCCAAGTACTGCTGATCAGACAAAACCAGTTATAACACAAATGTTGAACAGATTTTCTTCTTAAAATTGAAATGAATGACATTTCTTCGGTAAATATGCAGAGTATTTTAACTGAATTTTTATTTGCTCTTCTGTTCACTGAGTCCTCTTTGGACCAAATGACAAACATATCTGACTCTGAGACTGCTCTATCTGTTAAATAAATCTCATTTATCAGTGAAAAAACTCAAGACTCCAAGTTAATATCCTCTTTCCTTAATATACATAATATGAATCATCTTAGAGTTCTTTTGCATTTCTGACTCTCAGTGATGTCATAAGAATATTTTACTAATTTCCTCAAACAATAGCACAGGCTTCCAGTTGCTAAAATTGTTCTTTCTGATATGTGCTTTGTAAAAGCATGATCAAGGACAGCACAATTTAACTTCTGCAAACATCAATTTTTTATGATAAATCAACAGAACAGCAGATACATGTATTATGAAGTTAATAGTCTGTCAAGATATTAACAATGTTGATTCCTGAAGAGAAGTCTAGAATTTAAAAGACAAAACTGGGTTTATTGGATAGGACAGATTGCTGCTTGTCTGACCAACTTAGTCTGTGTGACAGAGCTACAAGCTGCCTTTGGGTTCACAAGTCCTTCAAAACCGAAGATTCATGGTAATAGAAAGCTTTTCAGCATAAAACACCCAACAATCAGAGTTAAAGTTTTATTTATTGGCTCTGACCATCTACTTCTGTTATCAACCATAAGGGCCCATACACTTCATCAACTCCCAACAATAGCCGCAAGCTTGGACAATCTGTCTTGTGTCTTCATTGGGTAAAACTTCAATGGAGCAGCATCGATTAAAGAACAGCCCGCGCATAAAATGGAAACTCATTAAAATAAACTTTTTCAAAGGGGGAAGAAACTTCAGTTCCAATTGAATTGAACTGTTTTTATTTCAGAGATGAAAGCTCCATTACCCAGCTATACATTCATGTGCTCATGGCTTAAGTGCTTTTTATTTGACTTAAACTTTTGGTTTCTTCCCATGTCTTTTTGGAGGCTTGAGAAACATAATAGGAATTCAGAGCTTATTGAGCTTGATTGGAACACAGTATCTGTGAACCTCATCATAATACCTCCTGGATCTTTATGTTTATCATCTCACTGTGGCCTCTTTTGTGTGTTTTCCTGGCCTTTCCTACAAGAACAATTGTCTCCTTTCACACGTATTTGCAGAAACGTTTTTAATGCTTTAAGCATTTTTAAATGAGTGGACAAAAAATAATGAAGAAATAAAAATAACGCAGGTGTAGTCATTTACATTATAGATGGAAGACTGCATAAGCCGCTGATGTCAAGATGGCTTTTCTAAAGTGTTTATATGAAAACTGACTTGCAGCTTACTGCCTGAAAATCTCACCTTGAATTTATTATGAGGGCAATAATAATATGAAAAAATACATATGGTATCCTGTGCTATTTGGAAACTTCAGTTTAAACAGAGGAAGCTTAATACACGGTAGATTACTCATTTATATCAAAGCTAAGTATTAATATTCCAAATGCTTTGATTTTAGATGACTGAACACTAAATGAAACGAACTATATTCTCGGTTACTTACATATACTGAATGTCAAGAGAAATTTGTTTTACACTGCAAAGCTATACAGAAATATTCACTGACTGTGCCACCAAACACTCCGCATTGCAGAAAACAAGCTCACAAATGCTTTACAAAATTTCATCACACTGTGTGCTTTTGCCTTCATACATACTTTTATGAAACATAAAGTAATCTATCTCTATTAAAAATACATGCAGATATTTCTTAGAGCTTTCTTCTTAAATAATATCACACAGCTTGCATAAAGATTAACATACAGAAGATAAATATGTTTGTGCTTCAAATTCACCACCAGTATTTTTTTCACCTAAATTATCATTCGGGGTGAAAAATGTCAAATCACCTTTGATTTCAGCTAGACACAGATGCACACAACAGAACTCGGTTCCTCAAGTTTACATATGGCCACACAAAGGCTGAGAAAACACAAAGGTCTATCAACGATCATCTCCCTGGAACACAAAAAATGTACTTCATGCAGCACATTATTTAAAAACAACAATGTGTGGGAATCAGACAGATTTAAGACCTGCATTATTCTAAATTTTTGCATAAAGACTCAGTGTTGATTATAAATTAGTTTTTCTTATCAATGTGTTCATTCTCGCACATTTAATTCCTGAGGCTGATAGACATTAGTCTAACACTTAAACAAGAAAAGGAGAGTCTGAATACTCAAGAGAAAGCCATGCAAATCTGGGAGTCTGGGACTCCCAAATCTGATGGTAATCTTAAAATTTCTAGATTGCATTTGTCCTTCGGATACTGAAAGAAGGTACAGCTCACAGTCTAGTGAGGCAAACCCCAGTTAGCTTTCATCTTGCTGCTGCAGATGACATCAGTGAAGATATACCTAGGCTGCCCCAAGTCCATGTGCTGACCACTGCACTGCCACAGCTTCCCTACCCTTCACTGCTCTCACCGCAGCTAAATTAGAAGTGCCACAGTTATGGCAGCCTGTGCTTCAATCGTCCCATAGAGACGCCAGTCACTGGAGATATATGCTTAAGCACACCAGAAAGCCCAGTTTTTCCACCTCTGCCTCAGTTTCACCAGCTGTAAATTTAACCTGCTCCATGGAAATCCTGCACTAAATTGGCCGGTGCTTGTACTTAATGTAACCAAAACATTATATAAAGAACACTTTTCAAAACCATCTCTTTTAAGGGATTAAATAACTGTTTTCCACTCTAAAAGCATTTTTAATACCTGCAAAATGTCTCAGCATTAACAAAATTTATTTATTGCATTTCTTATTTAAAATATCAATCTATAAAGTCATTTGAGAGAACATTAGTCAGGCCCCCAGAATGTGCAGCCATGGATTTTCTGCACAGAAAGTCACCCTAGAGTAGGGTGAGAGTTTGGGTACACTGCAGTGGGATCAACTGCAAATAGATTGTTATGCTATTTAACAGTTTTTAATGAGAAACTCAAAAGGCAATTAAGAACAAAAAATGTGTACATCAAATACAGAAATGTGTAACCTACATCAAAATCAATTATAAAATAGGTAAATTAAACATATTTGGAAAATAGAGCATTACTACTGGAATGATGAATATTTTCAAAGTGTTTCTTGATGGAATTCACAGTTCAAACACACTTATGTCAAAAGTTAAACATACAAACCAAAGCAAAAGTCTATAAAACTGAGCTATGCTTCTACATTGCTGTTCCTAGAGTTTATGTTCAGTATAACTCACAAGGATTGCTACTCCCTATCAGGTATTCTCAAGCGAATCGGAGAGCTTATAAGAATAAAGCAGAAAAGAATAAAGTAGGACACAGAATTCTTGCTTACATTGTCTTCACAGGCCATTTAATTATTTTACAGGTCATTGCAATCTGCATATATTTTGCAAAGGTAATATTAGATATGGTCATATTCAGGTTCAAAAGTGCCTTTTATAGCCCAAAACTGAATGCTGTAGTTTAAAAAATAAAATGTGAATCCATCAAATTGTTATAGTTTAACTTGAAACTATTCTCTTTTTTTTCTGTTCTCATGAAATACAAACTTGCACTACACACACACACACAAAACCCAAATATTCAGAAAAGTTTGCTTATACTACTATTGTAACTGCTGGCACGCAGCTCTATCCCAATTAGACCTTAAAGAAATGTACTGTCCTATTATCTGAGTGTGTTTTTGGAAATGGCAATCAAAGAAATATTCTAACATGAACAAGTGTTTCTAAGTGCTAATTATTCATGGTATCACTTGCTGATTGGTGCCTGCGGCCATGAAAATTTATTTCTAGGCTGTATTTACAGTAAAACCAAAAGTGCTTAGTGGCAAGTAGCTTAATCAAATTTAAGAACAGCAGACAGATAACATAGGAGAATTTTTTTTTTTGTTGCTTTAATCCTCTCATTTGGTTTTGAAACATAAGGCCCTGTTCACTTCATTTAAGTCTCACAATGACTGGAAGCCTGATCAATCTGTCTTGTGTCTTCTTAGGGTGAAACTGCAATTGAGTGGAAGCAACAGATGAACAAAGCCCACATTCAAATCTGTAGCTCATTAAAATAACGTTAAAATAGGGTAAAATCGCAATTGTAAGTGAATTGCAGTTGGCTTCTTTCAGCTACATACATTTGATTAATAAACCATACATTCATTAGCCATGAACCACTGGTCTTTAAAGTAAATTTAAATGAATGACCCTGCTTTTTTGATCTTCAGACAGTTTTGAAAACAGTTATGAAATAAAGCTTAAAAAAATAGGTCAAGGGCTGTTTCCTACAAGCCAAAGAGCTAATGGGATACAATCCGTCAAATCCCATAATCAATTCAAATTCTGATACAGAAACTTAGAAAGCTGCAAGTTTACAAGAGACATATTGTAAAACAGCTTTTCAAGAGGGGAAAAAAAAGAAGTATTGTTAATTTGCTTTAAACTCACAAGCAGTTCAACACTTCCAAGAACATTTAAAAAAAAGCACTGTAAGAAGGCAACCTTAATTAAGGTTACAGCAACTCAAACAGCAATGAGAAAATATGGGGATGGAAGAAACCCTCTAAGTCATGAAGCCGAGTATCCTGAAGGAATTCACCTCGGGCCATCCTGTTCAGAAACGTGAACAAGGATGTTTTTGCCTTGAAACATGGGTAGAAGTTAAACTAGTATTTTTACACAGACTTTCCTTCAAGATCATAGAATCATAGAACGGTTTGGGTTGGAAGGGACTTAATAGATAATCCAGTTCTTTCCCCCCTCGCCACAGTCAGGGACACCTTCCACTAGATCAGGTTGCTCAGGGCCCCATCCAACCTGGTCTTGAACACTTGCAAGGATGGGGCATCCACATCCTCCCTGGGCAACTCATTCCAGTGCTTCACCACCCTCTGAGTAAAGAATTTCTTCACAACAGCTAATTTAAACCTGCTCTCTTTCAGTTTAAAGCTATTTCCCCTTGTCCTGCCACTATCTGCCTGTATAAAAAGTCCCTTTCCCTCCTTTTTATATGTTCCCTTGAGGCACTGGAAGGCTGCAATGAGGTTTCCAATAAGGTTTCCATGTCTTCTCCAAGCTGAACAACCCCATCTCAGCCTGTTTTTGTAGGAGAGATGCTCTATCCCTCTANCAACAGCTAATTTAAACCTGCTCTCTTTCAGTTTAAAGCTATTTCCCCTTGTCCTGCCACTATCTGCCTGTATAAAAAGTCCCTTTCCCTCCTTTTTATATGTTCCCTTGAGGCACTGGAAGGCTGCAATGAGGTTTCCAATAAGGTTTCCATGTCTTCTCCAAGCTGAACAACCCCATCTCAGCCTGTTTTTGTAGGAGAGATGCTCTATCCCTCTATCATCTTTGGGGCCTCCCTCTGGACTCACTTGAGCAGATTCACAATTTTCTTGTGTTGTGGATCCCAGACCTGGACCCAGCACTCCTGGTGGGATTCCACGAGTGCAGAGCAGAGGAGCAGAATCCCCTCCCTCGACGTGGTGGCCACGCTGCTTTGGATGCAGCCCAGGATATGTTTGGCTTTCTGGGTTGCAAGTGCACATGGCTGGGTCATGTCCAGCTCTTCATCCACAAGAACCCCCAAGTCCTCCTCTGCTGGGCTGCTCTCAGTGGCTTCTCCCAGTCTGTACTCATGCCTAGGATTGCCCTGACCCAGGTGCAGCATCTTGCATTTGAACTTACTGAACTTCATGGGGTTCCCGTGTCCCACTTCTCAAGTTTATCCAGGTCCCTCTGGATGGCATCCCATCCTCCTCTTGTGTCACCTGCACCACTCAGCTTCATGTCATCTGCAAACCTGCTGAGGGTGCACTCAATCCCACTGTCTGTGTCATTGATGAAGATACTGAAGAGCACCAGTCCCAGGGTATATCCCTGAAGAACAGTCTAGCGCCGGGCATCGTCCGCCCAGGAGGGGGAAGAAGGCTGGCTCGCAGGGGCGCGCGGGGCTGGAGCACTCGAGGAGGAACAGACGAGACACCGGGACTCTTTACGATAAACACGGACTTTACTGCATCTTGAGAGGTCCCGTGGAAAGGAGCCCCCTCAAAGCCATTACTGGCCCTTGTTATACCCTTACAGGATGGGGAGGGGACAATAGACAGCCAATAATGCAGGGACACAGCATTTGAACTTGGCGGGCAAAGGGTACAGAGCCAATCGGGGGACTGCGAGGGAGGGGCCGAATACCGTGGGCCAACGAGGGATCGAGGGACACAGAACCTCTGGGGGAGAAACCAAACACAGGGGGGAAGGGGGGAAACGGCAGTGATTAATATAATCCACAATGCACTGCAACAGGACAGCACTCGTCACCAGCCTCCGCCTGGACATAGAGCCATTGACCTCAACTCTGGCTGCAACGATCCATCCAATTCCTTATCCACTGAGCAGTCCATCCATCAAATCCATGCCTCTCCAGTTTGGAGATAAGGATGTCTTGTGGGACCACATCAAAGGCCTTACAGGAATCTAAATAGATGACATCTGCCAGACTTCCTTCATCAACCATGGCCATCACTCCATTATAAAAGGTCACCATATTGGCCGGGCACGATTTGCCATTGGTAAATGTGTGTTGGGTGCCTTGGATCACCTCGTCTTTTATGTGCCTTAGCACATAACTAAATGAAGAGTAAAGCTTTGTCCCATGAACAGAAATCACTGTTAGATGACGATAAGAGTTATCAGGAATTGCTCCTAAAGAACATTATTTTATTCTTGGAACACTTTGGTTTTCCTGGGAATTGTTCAGTGGTTTCGTCTCCACTGGAATAATCACAACTCTCTGCCGCTGTTTTTTCAGGAATTCTGCATGGGGAAGACAGGCTGCAGGACATGGTGACAGCTAGAATAAACCACTGCTAGTCCCATACGTGACAAAAAACCACCAGGTCACACTTTTGAAGAAGATGAGCAAGAAAATAATTCCTAACTCAAATTCAGCACTCAGCCCAACACCTGAGCTAGCCAACCACCAAATCTGTTTGATATTTGCCTGTCTCCCTAACACTCCAGCTTAATAACTCCAGTTATCACTCCACCCTCCTTGCAGACTCTTTATTATACTTGTTTTACATTTCAGGGGTTCTCTCTGAAGCCTTAACATGAAAAAAATCAGGCCCTGATTTATCTGTCTTAAATTAAAGCAATCAGTAAGGATCTTAATCCCCCTGAATATCCTATACAGCGCATGGCAAGTATAGTTCCTAGTGTGAGTGCTAATTCAGGGGCTCTGAATTCCTCTTTAGAGATACCTGTCTTACCTCCACAGCAGAGGGACAACTTCAATCTTCTTATACGGTCCAGTGCATGAACTTAGTATGAGTGAATGTATCTTACACTTCACTGATCAGAATTTCACATTGTATTTCAAGAGGAGTTTGCACCACAATGGCTTTAGGTTGGTAGAGGGTGGCACACCAACAAGTTTCCAGCCTCCATCCCATGTACCAATGAAGACAGTAAGTACCCTGCTATTGGCTGTATGTTGGTTTCAGATTAAATTTTAGGTACCTGAATGTAGGTATCTAAAATTGCTTAATCTCCCTGTGCCCAACAGCAATCAGTACCATCAGTGAAGCTCAAACTGATTTATTTCACCTGAAGTAAACAAGCAGGGCTCAATTTAGCTGCCTCAAGATAGGGGTCTGTCTAGTACTGTGAGATGCTCCATGGTATTCATTCCACATTCACACATAGCTGGCAGGTCTGACACTGCCATGGATGGAGAATTACATCCTTCTGGACCCACAGCTGGAGGCCTCACAAGACAGACATCTCTGTTTAGGAGAATGAATGGTGCCCCTTTTGTCTTCATTACAAGTACGTCCCTGCATCGTAAATGATTTCCACAAAACCATTACCAGTATCTCAGGAGAGGTGACCAGGGAGAAAACAAAATCAGAGGACAAATACACTGGAACTGCTCTCATTGCCCATTTGGACATGCCAGGGGCTCAAAGGGTTCAACACTCTGAGGTACAAATTATCACCACACTCAAATAAGGGGTCTGCTCACGTAACCCACCAAGCCCCAGGCAGGGATCACGCTGAAAACTGGGCATCACATACACACTATACGGAGCAGCAGAGCACCCCCACTTATGTGGCACTGCTTTTATCCTTTAATAAAGCAAACACTTTGCCCGGTTTTCTGGCAAGAGCTAAATAATATCAACACCCATTTTTGGAAAAGTTACTGCATCTGTGGCAACCATTTTTAACTCTCCCTTAGTACATGCCATAACATGGTGTTTCTTTGAAAGGCTAATTATCCAGTCTGATCAAAAAGTGTATCTTAGTTCAGCTGGGCTTGGGAAGTCTGTAAGTTAAACTCATTTAATGTTTTTCCTCTACTGGTAGTATAAATCAAACCAATCAACCTTAGTGAAGTTTCTCATAGAACCAAGGAAACAGTAAATTTTACTGCTAAGCCTATTTAAAAGAGGCTAAAAAACCAGTGCTTTTTTCTTTTTAATTATGCCAAGTATTTATTTTACTACAGCCACCATCCATTGGTTACTACTGCTATTACACAGCATTTTTCATTAGTATTTTATGTTTGTGTTTTCAGTGCAGGAGAGAAAATGGCTGTAAAATAGTAGTAGAGGTACATATCCATCAGTTAAAAACAAAGTGATGGTAGCAGAAAGCTTTTGACCTAAAATCTTTCATATTCTGGAACTGTTTTGCTATTTATAATCTTTTGTGTTTATTTCATGCATGAACTCTGTTAATTTAGCTGTTAGTATAATTAAACTTTAATTCACTCAATGCTGGAATTAGAAGGTTGACATAAATGTTGTTTAAGAAGAAAGCCTTTACTTCAAACTGAAGGCTGAGAACACATTCCTTTTTTGATACTGATCACCACTGTGCGTATTGAGGACTGAACATGCAGTAGTTGTCTGCAGTGAGTTCTGAGTATCAAATTTGTTTGATAAATTTATACACAAAGGTTTCCGTGTCTTTAGGAATATCACCCACTTTCCCAAACACATAAGAACTGAAAGGGCACAGAGTCCTCCCAATAAAACAAGAGAAAGCTACCTGAGAGCCACCCCCGCCTGAAGAAAACAGAAACAGCTTCCATTTTGCTGATGGCCAGCTCTGTTTTAAGGGCTGATGCCACTCCGTTACATGAGAGCCACGGCAGTGCAGCCACTCAGAAATCACTGCATCATCAAATGAAACCTAAAGCAAGTATTAGTAAGGGGAAGGTATTTTCTGAGATGACTGGGATACATGACTTGGAAGCAACTAAAGAATTGGATGAATATGCCAAGACAAAGCTTTCTATAGGATCTCCGAATAACCAGAAGCGGTTTCTTTTTTAAAAACTCATTTGCAAGCAAGTAGGATAGTTTTTCTCTCAGTGTGAATGGGTCCATACTTGTTGGCTTCTACTTGGAAAGTCAGAAAGACACCTTTCAAGACAAACAAGTTTCTGATTAAAAACCATTCAGAAATGAAAATTTTGCATGATAAATTGCTGCATAAAACTCCTTCTTGTGACATAAAACATCCATAAAGTGCAATGGAACTTCATTTCCAAACACAGAAAAAAAGGATTAAAACCCAAGAATAGTCTGCTTTCAGAAAAAAATCACGGTACTAATTTTTTGTTGAAATAAATACTCTTCATACAAATCAAGAGTTGCACAATATGATTATGTCTATTTCCTTTTAATTTAGCCATTAGGAAGAAATTCTTTACTGTGAGGGTGGTGATGCACTGGAACAGGTTGCCCAGGGAAGCTGTGGATGCCCCACCCCTGGAAGTGTTCAAGGCCAGGTTGGATGGAGCTCTGAGCAACCTGGTCTAGGGGAAGTGTCCCTGCTTATGGCAGGGGTGACTGGAACTAGATTATCTTTAAAGTCCCTTCCAACCCAAACCCTCTATGATTCTATGATTTTGTAAACCAATATTTTACATTAAAAAATGAAACCAGCAAACCCAGTGATTCTTAATCTATCTGGAACTCAGTAGAGTATTTCAATAGTCACAAGCAGTTCTGGAATCAGCTGCCAATGCCAGTAGTTTATGCACTAAAAAAATTATACATATGGGAAGGAGGATATTAATGAAGTACTTTAGGGACTGGCTTCAAGGTTAGTTAGGTTTAAAATTTGCAGGAACAAAATATTGAATATAAATATGAACATGAAGTCAACTCACTGGCAACAAAAAGAAGGACCAGAAGTCACAAAGATGAAATGTGGGACATCAGTAATGGAAGATCTGTTAGCCTTAGCTGAGAGGTTGTGCACTTCAGGACAGGGACAAGAAGTGCTGGGTGCTATGCTTCCACAACTGAAAACACAGAGGAGGCCAAGGACCAAGAGCTACCAATTTTTTCTAGTAACGAGACCCAGAGACACAATAGTATTGTCAATCCACATACTGTAAACAGAAAAACTTGTATCACCTCCCAAAAAATCTCTGATGAAGCCTCATCTAGAATTTCAAAGAAAATTTAGTGGAAAATTAATTAATTAAATAAATAGATAAATAAATAAATAATTTAATATGCTATAGGAGTGAGACCAGTTCTTTGGACAAGGACTTATTTATCACAGTAAAACCGCAGCTTCCTAAAAATACACTGGGAACAACTGGAAAGTAAAAACAGCAGATTCATTTAAGCTAGAATAAAAGTGTAGTCAAAAAAGTCTGGGTCTTACCTAGTAGCCTATTTGGGGTTGAGATAAGAAGTCTAATTTTATAGGTTTTATTAGCTTTTTTCATCTTTGTCTTTCTGTTCTCTCAAACACAAGAATGATGCTTAGAACCACAAGTCAAGAAACTTGTTTCTGTCCTTATTAAGATGAAATTCCTATCCGAGCACTCCACTTTGCAAGTCGAATCCTCTGGAGAAACATATAAACCAACAAACCCAATTTTCCCCATTTTCCAAAATTTGCAGCAAAATGACAGCTTGCCCCAGGAAGAGTGGAAAACAAAACTCTGTAAGAGAAGTCCTTCCACGTCACAAATTAGGCTTAATAAATCAGATGCCTTGTCATACAAGTTTTGAATTCACATGCCAAAATGGGGGTAGCAGGCAGGTCTGCCTTTCCACCGTGGTGAAAACCTGTCTCTGCCTGAAGTCCACGGGCGATGTGAGAATTCTTAGCCATCTGACAGCTAAAAACGTGACCCACCTTCAAAAAAGAAGCATATGGCTTCCAGCACCCAATTCTGACAACATTTTGTCCTTATTCCAATTTTGTGCCAAATTCTCTAACTCTACTACATTTTCGCCTAACATATTATTCACCTTGTGAAAGGATGTTAATCAGTATCATTGTCAAAATGCTTCTCTGGGAAGAGAAATTTCCACCAGGAAAAGGAGACTGCTTAAAAATCTTTTCAAGGGATAAAACAACATGTCCTAAAACAAAAAGAAAAAAAAAGGAAAGAAAAAATGTGGATTCAGATTTTTATACTAATGCAAACTATAATCTGAAAGGAAACAAAGCCAAAGAAGCTTTATTTCTGTGTGCCCATCCCAAAGAAACATTTTTTATATCAGACTATTTCCCGTTCTCCTATAGAATGTACAGAATCTGAGTCTTCACTTGATCTAAAGAAGAAATTCCTAATTTTTTTCCCTAATAAAAAGCCAGCCAAATAATATTAATACACAGACACACAGTACTAATAGTTCTGCATTATTGTTGTTTGTATCTATCTCTTTTACAACCCATGTTGCCATTTGATTGTAATGCATGGCAGACATGTGGGCACTGGGTTGACCAAAGTAGAATATAAGCCAGCCTGAGACAGGTGAATGATTCCCTTCAACAACTGCAGCATAAAACCACAACCCTACAACTGTACCCAAGTGCATCTCCACAGTTTTTCTGATGAAAACTGATAATGAGAAAAGGTTAAAGTGCAATACACTACTGACATATTATTTTTCCCACGCTCTAATTTCTGTCTATCTATATATTTATACTGCTCTTGATCAGAAGGACTATAACCCAACACTGATATTCTGCAGAACCTTTGTGTAATTCCATCTGAAGTGAAGCAGATCCTGGAATTGCACTTGGTAAAATCTCTGTATTTAACTGAACTGTAGTTTCATGACAGCAATATTCGGTGAAACTGAATACCATTGGTGGTAGGCACTGAAATTAATCGCTCAAGGCTTATAACAAAAGGACTGCAATACAAGCCCATGTCCAGAAAGCTGTGTGAGAGCAAACAAAAGATTAAAAGCAGAAGGAAATGGCTACTGCTGGAGAGAGGCTGGGGCTCTTCCAGCTCTTTCAGCATAGGAATGGGCCTTATCAGTACTTTGTGCAGTGCACTGCACACAGCTAAAAAGCATCCTTGAACAGATGACTTCGGACTCAACAACACAGGATGAGACAAACACAGCCCTGAGCCTGACACAAGGAGTGAAACTTCGAGCAGACTTTCAGAGATGTGACAAAGAAGTCCCCGAAAGGAAACAAAGATTTCCAGGATTCCTCCACTCCACTCTTTCCAGGAGGTGCAAATAGCAGGTGTCTTGGCTCCTCACCATCCCTGAACTTCGCTGGTGGTGCAGCATTCCCTCTGCCTCTCTCTTGCTCAGAGGTTTGGTCCTCTGGCAACCAGCAAGTAGGTGTCTGATACATTTTTTTCTAACTTCATGGCAAGGATTGCACTTTGTTAATACTGCCAGACATATATGATAGCTGTCAAGCTGGTGAGTTATTTTAACACTTGGAGAACTGGCTCTGAAACAGTCAGGTAGCAAAATGCTAATGAAAAAGATAAGCAAACGAGTCAAATCAAGTATGCTACGCTGTCTGTCCTAATGTTACTTGGATGCCTGAAAAGAAAAACAAGTCTTTCTACTGGCCAAATTCATTTTTATAACACACAAGTGCCTTCCTGTAATTCACTAATTCACCTCACTCACAGGTCTCTCCCCTGGAGATAACTGCAGATGCAGTCTTTTCTAAGTACTTGAGGTTTTATTTCTTCTACTCACCTCCAGTTTCTCTCAGTGGAATTTTCCTGCCAACAGCTATGGACCTACATGCACTTAGAGGGGTAAAAGTTTCTGAAGAATATTATTCTTCAATATTTAGTAGAAGGAAATGCTTAGAACTGTTGTATACACTGTATGTGCCTGAAAATGAACCAGTAATGCAGAATTTTGTCCTCACTCAGGAAACTGGGTACTTCTTGAAGCTAGTGTAACTTACTGCTCATCTGCTTTACCATAGGTTTTTTCTTCAAACAACTACACGATTGAAGACTTCACTTACAAATAAAAAAAAATCTATAAAAATGGGCCAAATCTAGAGCAATTAGTACAGGAGTACCATCTTATTCAAGGAAATCAAGTAGTTTTTTTTTTTCCTTCATATTAGAGTTATTAGTCAATTGATAATTCAAAGTGCTGCAGCAACTGGACATTTATATATCACATGGAGTGTTCTAAAGACTATTAATTCAAACAAGAAAGAAGCCCAGGAAGGAAGCATTCACAGATACTGCTGAGAAAATGACTCCCAAAGAAGTTAATGATGGTGCAAGGGCAAAAGGACAATGTCACTACTTTTACTCATGTTTTTCACTTTTTACACAGAGGCTGACAGTGGTTTAGTAATAGTTTAAGTTAGGCTGGGGTGTCCATTAAATTATGCAAACAGCCTGAAAAGGAGCACATTTGAAAAGCTACTCAGAGCTGTGAAAAGAAACATGTTGCAGCTGGTGCAGGTGATCATCTTTTCATCCAGGCTGCCATCCTCTTCTTGTTTGCTTCCCTCCTACATGCACATGTACATAATTGTTAATTTTATAAAAGACATATCCTTGAATGTGTTCCCTCTGCAGATTCTTTACTACCTCATCATTTCCATCCATGAATCACAGACAGGAAAAAAGATTCTTACACAAAGAAATTAATACTAGGCTTTATGTGACTGTAATATGATTCTTAAAGACAGCAGTCCCCTAACCACAGTTGTTGACAATTACATTTTCTAAAGCATAATCACAACTTAATTGTAAGTTTAGATTTTGTAATATCACAAATAAACAAAAAAGTTGTATCTTTGTATTGTAATTGGCTGATCATACAAATACTTATTAAATATAAACACATATGCTTTTGTAGATTTGTTAGAAAGATTCGTTAATTGCTTAATGAAAGATGTCTTTCAGATACTAATTCCTTCATTTAGTTCGACAGATTAAATTTTATATGAGGAGATATTAGCATGCATGCAATGAAGTGACAAGGACAACTAAAAAGCTTAAAATGTTAATGGATGAAGTGCAGCTTTCTCAGTTACTCCAAACTAAAAGCTATAATCTTCATTACATGCACTAAAGATCATATTTTCCTCTGCTTTCTGCAGAGATAAGACAGCTATATTTAACACAGAAACGAACACCACAATATGTTTCGAATCAGCTGCTAGATTTTCATCATCATAAATAAATTATGAAAACTTGAAACAGTGCATGAATGATTCTGCGTAGAAAACAACAACAAAAATGCAATTAATTTTTATAGAAGAGAAAATTGATAGTTGACATCCAAGCAATCCAATTGCTTCTATATTTCATCGCAGTAGCTTTAGGTAATTATCTTCTTGATAATCTCTCTTTGCAATGTGCTTTCAGAAAAAAGACCCCAAACAATTAGCTTTAGTTACTCAGGCACTATAGGGTTAATGTCAACCATTGCTGTAAAAAGCAAATTACTAGCAATACCAACAGTCCAGATCCTTCCTTTTTGCTGTAGACTGAAGTTCAATCTGGCATCATCTTTTCTCTGTCCCCAGTAGGGTGCAGGGAGCCCTCTAGCTTCCATGTGGGATTCCTACTGTGGTACATATTGGCCAGCATACAGCTGCTCTAAACAACTATTTGCATCTACAATGCGGTCATCCCACCACCTTCTTTTCAGATCAATATGATTGGGACAAACAATAGTTTGATTTTGATTGCTCTATAGTACGCTTGGGTAGAGCTGCTGAATGCAAGCGCATCGCTCAGAGACAATGGGCTGGTTCATCATCCAAAGCGTCCCTTTTCAAACAGCTGCCTCTGCCACACTCACCCTGACAAACGTCCAGAAAAACAGATGGTTTCAGCATTCATGGGCAGTTTAGTGAAAGCCCCAGAGTCAACTATTCAAGACATTTTATCATCTAGCTGATAATAGAGCATTGCTTGGAGATAAAAATTAAAAATACATTTAAAAACTCTATTAATTCGCACCCACGTGCAGCCCCCCTTGCACATACACAAAACAACTTCCCTGTGCCCTGTAACACTGCAAAGTGTAAGTACTAAAGGAAGCTTCACTCTTAATCCCTTCTGTGGGACAGTGGCACCACTATGAAAAATGACAATCAGCGGGTAATCTCACCAACCACATATACTGCAATACCCACAAACAAAAGCAGTGAATTAGTAGTGGAATCAGAAGTTTAACTTTGAGCTGCCTGAGGTTTGCTGTGCATTAAACCAGGTCCTGCTATTTTTTATTTCTTTTTTTTTTTTCTTTTTTTTTTTTCGCTTGTGTGTATTTAAGAAACAGAAATATTTTTTGCTTGTGTTTTTTCAGGCTGAAACTCAAATGCTTTTGAGGCATTGTATTGGGAAAGGCACAAGATGCACTAATGATATAGAGTCTCCTCATACCTATGGACAATCACATCATTTCCAACTAAGTGACCAGTATTAAGCAGTCTCCAAGGCAAAGAAGCTGTGCTATTAAAAAGCTGAGGGTCTGTGCTCCCTTGAACATGGCTGTGCCACACTTGTCTTGAGGGACATGAAGGACAATGGCTCCTCAGGTCCACTAGCCACAAAGCCTAACCCAGAGATGAGAAGTGGGAAATATTATCCTTCTGGGATGTCTGGGAAGTGTTATCTTTCACAGGATGCATTACTACTCCAATTTGCTCCACAAATCTCTACAGCTTTGGGGAAACAAACTTCTTCAAGTCACACTGAGAAGTCTAACTCTTCTTGAGGATGGATGGGAGGATTTGGTTTCTCTGAAAAAAAGGTTTTGTGTTTATTATGCCTCACTTAACATTTTAAAAAGATTCATTATTACTGATCTATTAATATTTTGTTGGGCCATATGAATTTTCCACAGCAAAGATAAATGCCATACTTGGCACTGCATTAGTCCAAAGAGCTGAGCTGCTGCACAGTCATGCTCACTCTAACTCTGCTTTTCAGCAGAGCACGTAGGACTGAATCTTGCAAATGCTGGGAACTTTCTGGCAGCTGTATGCAAGTATGTATCATAGAGTTCTAAAGAAAAGCAAAGAAACAGAAAGAAAGGGTCAGCAATCATTTCTGCCAATACCTCAATGCCTAAAGGATAAAACTCAGCAGGTGTATTTTGGAACTGAAAAATAATCGTAATAGAAAGAAAGACAAATATGACCACATACTGTAAATGTGGACTTATTTCCTTCTTAAATTTTTTTTTGTTTTCTAAAAAAATTGTGCTTAATCTATTACTTTCAGTTCAGGAAAATGATATTCTGAATCCAATCAGAAATCTCCAGCAATGAAGACTTTACTGAAGGAAATCCCTGAGTGGTGAGAGATGGGACCAACTTGTAAAAATAAAGATAATTTGGTCCATGTGGCCATGCACATCATGTATAAAGTAGTTTTTCGCTACACTATTGATGATGTCAGTTTTGAACATGGGCTTGTATTTCTCCACTAAACTCTTCCTTACTGCTGAACTTGCACAGAGACCCTCTGAAGCTACTTCAGGTATCTGCTTCCTCTTTCAGAACTTCTCCCATACCTCAGCTCTAACATCAGCTAAGTGTTACTGAGGTGCGCATGTTATGCAGATTGATGACATTATAGTTAGGACTACAAAAACAGAACTCTCAGACACCTCAGGAGATTGTTCAACCCCTCTGCTGCATAAAAGGGAGCAAGGGGTATAAATATTCTACACAAAACTAACTCCTTGAACTCCTTTCATTTTAAATCATACTTTTAAAATTCTTGATTTCCTCATGATTTCTTTTGGAAACTCTCCAGTTTATCTACATCTTTCTTTATATGCAGTCCCCAAAACTGGATTCAATACTCCAGCTGAGGCCTCACCAGTACCATATGGTGCAAAATAATTACTTCCCATGTCTTACACATGACACTCCTGTTAAAGAATCCTGAAAAAAGAGGTGCTTTATTTGCAATAGCATATCCTTTGTGAGTTGTATTTCACTTGTGATCTCCTAAAGCCCTAGACACTTTTCTGTCTTCCAATTGCTTCTACCTTTTTTGTCTCTGTGCATTTACTGCATTGTGGGCATTATTTTGTCCTTCTTTACCAAAAAATTCACCTGGTCGATTTTTATATAGCTGCTTCTGAACCAATTCATTACTCCAAAATGTTGCAGACCTCCCCGCCCGCCCCTGCCCACGTCTATGAAAAAACGAAACTGTATTTTCTCATTAGTGTTCTGAGTGATGGATTAGACGGTCTTGAGAGCAGAACTTTCTGTGGAAGAGCCCATTCAGCAAAGCCAGGTGAGCTGCCCCTGCTGCAGCTGGGAAAGGCACCACCAGTAACTTCTCTTTGAGAACACTTTTCAACTGCTTTGCAGCCACTTATGGCGATTTCATCTAGGCCATATTTTTCAAGCTTGCTTATAAGAATGTCATGTTAGACAGTGTCAAAAGCCTCACTTAAGTCAAGATACATCACATCTCCTAGTTAGTTCTCTGTTATCCACCAGGCCAGTTACTCTGTCAAAGAAGGAAATGAGATTGGTTTGACACAATTTGTTCTTGACAAATTCATGCTGGCTTTTTTTTATCACCTGATTATTGTCTAGGTGCTTATGAATTGTTCTAACATTTCTCTGGGGGATCAAACCAGGGCTAAACTGGACTTGGCAACTGGAAAAAGGAGTATCCAGGAAATTAGTGACACACCTGATTTTCTTCAGCCCTGCCATGCTGCTTCTGTGTACATTAAAACAGCTTACAGCTTAAGATCAAACCAACAAAATCTGGCCAACTGCTACAGCAGGACCCTCTTGCAGTTAAACACTAATTACACTACATTGCTACAGTGCAAGAATTATTTGGATCTAGAAGAATAATTTAATCTAATTCCTGTCTGAGAAGCTGAAGGGCTGAAATCCTATTCCCACTTTCTCCAATAAGGCCAAGTCTTGGTCTTGCATCTTGGGATAAATTACCTCAGACTTATGCTGCTCAGACTTTCAGGGCTGGCTTTACATCTCCTAGTGACACATTATTGCAATATGCAGACTCATACTTAGTTTTCTAGCATGTTTAAAATGTTACCCACTCAGTCACATTAAAAGGAGTCTTCACACTGCTTGTAAAAGCCTTTGAATGAGGCTTCAGAACACAAAATTTACCATCCTTCTTTGTTTTCATAGCCTCTTTCCCAGAAAGGTCCTGACCCTGTTTGAGACTTTGAGTGGTACTGCAATAAGAGTAATAAATATTATGGGAAAGTCAGAAATCCCACCTCAGTTTAAAGAATAAGAATATGTTGTGAAATCAGGAGATATTTAGCCAGAAGAGAAAAAAAAAAGGGGGTGGGGGAGCAGCAATCTGGGAGCATTCTGTTGCCAAAAAAAAAAAAAAAAAGAAAAAAAATCACAAAGCAAAACAAAACACAAACAAGAAAGCCCTTTCCCTCTCTGTTTTACTTCCAGTTTAATGTTTCCCTTTCCCAATTCTTTATACTTTCCTAATATTCAAGTGAGCTCTTTCTCATGCACATATTTTTATGCAAGAGATAAACAAGAAATACTTTTCTTCCTCCTTTCTACCACTTCTTTTCAGCCTTCCTCTTACTTTTTTTCCTATTTACTCCTCTCAGTGTCCAACACATCCATCCTCCCCCACAGACTCATCTCTCATCCCCCGTCATGCTTTTTTTTTTCCCTGTCTTACTGTATAGGAACTATTTCTCAGTTCCCTTCCAAAAGTCTTTTTAACCATACCGGTTTTTACACAGGTATTAAACCAAGTGTTGAACATTGTTTTGCAGCGATGTCTGGCTTATCTCATTGCAGCTTCCCACACTGCTGTTTCCATTTGTGTCTGCTACAACACGTCTCACCCTTTGCATGGCAGAGGTTACAGGGCATCCAAGAGGAGAAACGCAGGCAGGGCCATGGAAACAGCCATGCCAGCACCTCTGAAGACAAGCGAGTGTAGACGGAGAAGACCAAGCAAAAGAACACACAGCACTGAACATGGCTTCACCAGAAGCCTCCACACCCTGAAGGACAGCTCACACTTGACTCTGGTCACAGCTGTTCCTCAGCCTTTTTTAGATGAGTGATTCTGCAACTGCTGGAGACCCCAGGTGGTCCACATACCATTTCTAAGGAGGATATGGTAGACAGCTAACGTATGCTACATGGCAGCCTACATGTGCCACGGTCCTCAGTCTTAAAAAGACCCAGCTAAGCTAGAACAGTAGTTCTAGTTTTTTTTAAGGTGGTATTGAAAACATTCAGTAAGACCAAGACCTTGTTCCAGTATTCCTTGATGAAAATCTTTGACCTTCTGTAGAGCAGTCCATTCCTGTTCTTCTCTGTTTCCTCTATCTACGGCCATCTGTTTGTCTTGTTTTCAAGATGCAGTTTCTTGCAGGAGAAATTATTTCCAGCTTTTACCATGCTCAGAACTAATGTAATAATAAATAGGTTTGCATTTATAGGCAACACTAATAAAAAAAAACTTGGTTCTCTAATCTCTGTTTACTTTGTGAAAAAAGAATTAATGTAAAAATTTCACTTAAGAATTTGTGTATAAAATTATCATTTTGTTTAAAGTCTGTCTCATTATTAAACTGCATAAATGGATTTTCCACTGCTTTTAAGACAGCCTTGTAGTCCAACACATGATATAAAAGTCATTAAAGAGGAAGATGTAACAGTAAAACTACAGAAACTGGCAAGGTAACATAGAAATAGAAACATTTCCTGAAACTACTAGCTCTATTTTTTTATGAAATTACTAGGTTTCAAGTTGACGTTGTCAGTGCAAGTAATGTTGAAATTTACACTACAGTAGCTTCACTATCTCAAGTCAAAGGCAAAAAATTTAAAGGAAAAAGTCATTTTTGAAAGCTTATGCATTAAAACTTTGAAAGTTACTTGCTGGCTTATGAGGGTTATTTCATTATAGACAGAAAAAACATTTTTTAAATTAAGACCCATATGGCTACAAATATTTTGATGCAGTGTCATCACTGTTACAGAACAATACACAAAGAATTTTTAGATTTTCTATCCAGTCCGAGTGCTGTGAAATCCAGTCACCTAAAAGCATGAAGCAGAAGGTTCAGATTTTATACTTAGTATTTCATAAGAAACAAAACACTAGATCATTTAGGAGTTAAGTGCAAGATTAGAATAAAGTATATCCTGTAAATTTTGTATATGATATAGGCCGCATATGGCCAGTTCTTCCATCTGCCTAGATGACTTCAGTGAAGACACAAGTAGATAAAATTGAAGTTAATTTAGTAACATGTACCCACATGATAGCAAGTCCAATTTTGATTGAAATCATTTGAGGGCTCTAACATTTGCATCTCTTCAATCAGCTTTCATTTCTTACAGAGATTCATCATCCCAGTATCTAGCTGGATTGCACAAAAATATGGACCTCCATTAATTTCTAGAACGAAAAATTGAAACTAATCCCAGAGACCATCTGGAAGGCATGAGTAGCATAAAAATGCAGCTCCTTGCCTGTAAGGCCACAGCTTTTCTTTAAAAAGAACAAAAAGTAATCTCACAAACTTGGTTTAATTTTCAGTTGCAGGTGCAATTCAAGGGCCTCGGCATCTCAGTCACACACGTCTTGCTCATAACGAAGGCAACGTGGCACCCAAACTCAGAATTCCAAAGCTTATGAAGTTGGAACTGGTGGCCAACATCTTTCAGAGCATTCACTTCTTCTAGCTGGAATAGTGCTGAAATCTAACAAAGACCTTCTATTGATGGTTACAGAGAGGACAAAGTGAATGCAAACCGTGTATTTTGGGACAAATCTTGAAACTATTTTTGATCCTAATTAAAGGTGTCTATGTGAACATCAACCTTGCCAGAAAGAAATGGAACTGTCAAGTCACAGAAAGAAATGGTAGATGACATGACCCTTGTCTCATGTTACTGCTACCTACATGTGTAGCTTCACTATAGCAAGTTTGATTATAAACATAAATAAGAGTTCATATGAGTATGCACACTTACACACAGGTGAACAAAAAATTTCTAGTCTTTTACAGAATCAACATGTATTTTTTTATAATTCATTCTTTTTAAGAATAAATCTCATAACAAGATTTTAAAAGTGGCATATCATAACAATATTAGAGATGTGTTTATATTAACGTGTTTCCAGAAAAGACCCTGTCTACATTTTGTTTCAGGGCTAAAACGTATTTGGGGAAGAATGAGCTCATTCAGAATAAATGCTTCTTTAAATCCGCTTTAATTTTTTCTGCTGAGTTAATCAGATATGACACTGATTTTACCCTGTACTCAGAAACTGTTAGGTATTCTGTCCAGCTGAAATACAAACACTGTTTCAATTACAGAGGAAGGCAGGTAGAAATTAAAAGAGGCATTGCTCCTTTAGGTTTAAAGTCGCTTGGCTGGTCAGATCTTCAAGAAGAATCTCTGTTACCGAGCTGAAGATTTAAACAATCGTGACTTTCAAGAGTGTGTTTCCACACCATTAGTGATATAGTAGTTCACATCAGAAAGAACTACTGCATTTTACAGAATTCAGAAGAGAAATGATTCTTATCTAGTACTTGGTAGAGGCAGTATTTCAGGTTTTTTATGCCACGGTTTTTACAATCTAAACACAGAAATTAAATGCCTGTAGTCATAACTCATATCCTCCAATTGCTTTAAAATGGACATTTAGCTCCTCAAAGGGGTTGACAATGTCTTTTTAAATTACTACTGCTGATTTATATCACGGTGATATGACAAAGTAGACTTACACTCCTCAAATCTGAAGATAGAGCAAATATTCTTTGCACATAGTATTGGGCAAAGGTTCTTCAGAAATAAAATATGCCTGCCCTCTACTGACCATCTAAGAAACTCCTTTTTAAAAAAAACAATATTTGCACCAGTAAAATTTTAAATGAAATTTTACATTTCTTTCCTCATTTAAACTGTCTCCTAACATAGTATGTCCAAATTGGACTACCAATCTCCACGTACTTGTTGCATCCCTCCAAAAAGCTCAAAGCCTGTTGGTTTGCACAACATGTTACACATATCCAAATTTTTTTTTTTTTTAATTCACTGGTCCCTTGAGAAAGTCGAGGAGAAAGAATGGAGTAACCCAGAGTTTAAAATCTGAGTGCCTGCCCAGAATTGCTAATGTAAAAGACTCCTTTTTTTGCAGCAGCTGTTACAAATCAAGAAGCAATTGTACTTGGGACATTCACATAAAATGAGTTTTATCCTCAAGAGAGCTTAGAAAAACACAAAAGTGTTTGCAAAATTTATTGGATACCAAATTTCCAGGGTAAATTTAATTGTTTGAAACACTGTGCACATGTGCTATCAAAATGAACAGTTTCTAAGAGCAGGAAGAAAAACAAAGTCCTGGCTAGATACATGTGGCCAGTTCTGGCAGAGACACACAAGGACACATCTGGATTAGCCATCTCCTTTTGAGTTGCAATTTGTCTAATCTATTTTAGATTTACTTAAAATGAGATAACCATGCTTCAGAAGTGCTCACCTCCCCTAATTGTACATGCAGTCAGATGAATCTTGGGGAAGGTTCTCTGTATTTACACTGACCACAAGCAAACATGACCCACAAGGAGGAATAAAAGGAACAAAGGAAATGCTCCTCTCCTGGCAAATCCAAGGACAAAAACTGCTTCAAAGTTCAAGAAGGAGGAGTTCAGTTGAGAGAGGACTTTACCCTTGGACTCTGGGGATGAATGGCACTCCAGACAACGAAGTTACCACCATGTCTTTTGGGCTAGATGGGGCCAGCACTGACCCCAGCACAAGCCAGTGCTAACTGCTGCTGTTTTCAAAAGCTTTCAGAACTCATCTGTGCACAGTCAATATGAACAAATCAGGCTATGAACTCTAAACAGAATAATTATTCCTGTTCAGTTCTCCACGTGGGCACTCAAGGATAGGAAAACATCCAGAGCACAAGCTAACCACCTAAATCACACAAACAGGACCTAAGGGTCAGGCTGTCCAACCTTGACACTAATTTTAGCAGTGATTTCGGTGAGAACTTACCCAGACCCACTCGTAAGTGCTACTAAGAGCCAAAGACTTAATGCATAATTAAGCCATTTCTCTTGCCATTGAAAACCTATATTCACTAGGTACAGTCCTGTGCTAATGCAAGACTACATACTTTACTTTCTCCAATAATGCTATGACTTTCTGTAGTCACCAGAAAGTGACTTTCCAACTTGGAAACATTCCAGTCCACGTTTTCATCAGCCTTTGAAGCAAGCTGCCATCTCCAGAAACTGTAGAATAGCTACAGGTAAAAAACTGTGAATAGGCATGTAAATAGATAAGTGGAGAATCTGAACAAAAAATTCCACGGAGGAAATAATTTTCTTTTCTTATGTATATCCCTAGCTAACCTGTGAAGAAGAAAAGCAACAGAGGGCATAGTCTTAATAAGCCATGTAGATAGCTAGCCCTTTTCTGAATATACAGAAATATCTCTCTTTACAGCACACAAAGATATAGAGGATATGTACGGATATATATTATTCCCCAGTAATAATAATCAATAGCTACATTTTCATGGAAATGCACACTAATGGTGCTTCTGCTACTGCTGCTAGACAGCTGCCTAATGCTTGTGGTTTGTGACCATCAACTTTCTGAGGATGAACAAAAGAAATATCTCTGGAGTGGAGTGTTTTTTAAATGAAATCACCTGCTCATGAGTGAAGTTTAAAGAACAAAAGCTTTCTTTCACAATCAACGCTCCCCCTATCTGGGCATTTGAATATTCTCTCATCACTGCAATTTATAGTACCCTGTTTTGAAATCTTTTTCTAGTGGAAAGCTGAGGCTCTGCTCTGGAAGTCCACACAGCACAGGTGACAACAGCAGCATCGTGTAGCCACTCGAAGTCAGTCCCTGTAGAAATGAAGGTGAAAAGGAGAAGATACACCCAACATACTTACATCATCTACTTAAAGACGAACTTCCAGTGTAAAAAACATAATGACAGTAATGACATTGTCAAATATGAACAATACGGACTATACTCATACTAATTACCTCTGGTTCTTAAGATGAGACCAACCCTTCATAATAGGAAAAAAAAAGTTTTAAATAACAAAGTCATGTTGACCAAATATTGATCATTAATAAAGCACACGTGATCCTTCCCACACATGACCAAGAAGATTATTTATGCAAGTAGAAGCAATAGGCAGTAATTAATCTTCACAGTATTTACAGCAAAATTTCCTCTAGGAATTTTTCATCACTCCATCTTTAAGAACAGCCACAAGCAAAAAAGGTTGGTATTTTCCCTTACACAAAAATTAATCACAACCCTTTGAAAAACCTAACTACAGCAACGCTGAAAAACCGAGTCCAGAGACATCTTCAATATCTATTTCTTCCCTACCAACTTTGCTATAGATACCATAACAGAGACAGATGCACAGTATCAAGAAAAGCACTCTGAGCGCTGCCGCTGCCAGACTATTGAGCCTCACAATGTACATAAAAAAGTGTTACCCCTGAGGCAAATAAACATAGCAAACACAGTCCTCCAAGAAATACTACACAGTATTGGAAGTTTTATGCTATATTTAAATCTTGTCCTCTTCTTTTAATAAGGAAATATTGCTGCTGAAAGAGAAAATTACTCTTCCTGATAATTTAAAACAGTCTGTTGATTTTCGCAATAGGACTGTTAAGTGTACTTTTAAGTTCCTTAATCCACAGAGTCTCCTGGAGGCAGGACATATCTTTGGAGATGGAGGCTGAACTGAGCAGAAGGACACAGCTCTCTTGCTGACACCGGAGAATTTCGCATTCCCTTGTCTGGGAGGTAAAGACCTCTTTCACCTTAGCACTCAGACAAGAGCCCCCGGGGTCTTGCACAGTGAGGAAACATGGGGTTTTGCAGGTGGAGGTGCTAGGGAAGACTTAGGTATAGCCACCAGACACCATCTCCTAATGAGACAGACAACTAAAGAAGCAATGCTAACCTCTGCAATTTATTGTTGAGCATTTCCGAGATAAAAAAAAAATAAAGTTGTCTCTTTAAAAACATCTTTAGCACTTTCTTTTTACTTGCATAACAGGACACAAAACTAAATGGTGTAATCCCCTGTCTTCAAAAACAAAAAAATCTACCGTGGTAGCTTTCACTTAATGTTATACATTTTAGTTTTGATGTTCAACTTCTTCCTTTTCCTTCTTCATTTCAGCTTTCTGAAACCATCTGCTTTCTGTTAAGATGAATTCTTAAAATCCTCTGAGCTGCTCATATGAAGCGAGTAAAAGTTGGGTTTTCTAAAAGAGGCTGAGATTTGCAATGTAAACAACCTATATGCAGCTTATATCTTCATTCAGGTTTATAGCAAGTGGGTGGATGCATTGCATAACTACACTTCAGGAGAGGTAATTAGGTACTGAATTATGCATTTGCTTGTGTAGTGAACCAAGTGCACTAAACCATACAAACTTGCTTATTTTTGTGCTCATAATCGTGTTTCTCTACCTTCTAAAAATGTGATCTCTTATGAGAATGAATATTCAACGTTATAAGGGCCCACAAATCCCTTTCACCACTGCCTATAACTTCTGAGCTTTTCTGTCTCCAGTTACTCTTCACCACTTAGGAGAGTGTAGAGCTCCACTGAGCATATTTCATGTGCTAAGGTTGAGAAGGCTTACTAACTGCTTCACAAACATTAAAAAATAAGAAAACCATGGCAAACTGTGCCTGATTTGCTTTCTTTAGGTGCATTATATAGCAAACAATTTGCAGCCCAGAGGCAGCCTAGCTGAGCTTACCCAAGAGGGGCACCTGCTGAGATGGTCTACAGGCAGGTTCCTACCCCAGTGCTGCATGGAGCATCACACGGCCTCATTAGCTCCTACTTGTTTAGACAGTGGTTTTCTTCCCATTGTGTTGGTTCTTCTTGAGAACTAACTGAGATGGTCTTCAGGTTACAAATACAGCAAATTAATAAATGTTAGGATGCAGAGGCCAGTGCCCATTATCTGATCCAATGTATGGGATTGCCATGGATTGGCAATGGATCAGACATGGTTCCTGTGGTACCTAACTGTGACTGCACAGCTGGGCCCCATGCTAGTTCAGAACCCATTCACTTCCTTTAACAGCATCTTTAAAGTCTCAATCCATGCCTCATCCCCGTCATCAGTGGGTTACGGACAATAATGCTGTCTAGCCCCAAATTACTGTTATGACAAGATCCTCAGAAAAGAGGTGGAAGATGATTGCATAACATTACTAAGTACTGCTTTATTCTTTTTTGAAGTAGATGGAGCATAGATCATGTTAGCATTTTAATCACATACATGTCTTTTGCTCTGACATACTGGCCTAGTTCAGCCTAAAGTTAGTGATAAAGAATATTTTTAGATATCGAAACCCCACTATGAAATCATTTAAGGTCTTTTGCTTTTAAGTATAGACAGCTACTTCTGTCTTCCCAAAAGGAGTGGATCACATTTGCAACATGATTTGTCCCTGTCACTTTGGCTTAGAGGACATCGGCAGTGGTATTCAGATGTTGCAGGCAAAGGACAAGTTTCATACCCATAGCTAAACCCCAGGTTTATACAGAACCTGTACCTCTGATCTTGGTTTGGAGCAGAAATAATACAAGAGGGATGGCTGCATTTTCAAAATTTGAATTAGTAGTTTCCTACTCAGCCCTCATGAGGTCACAGTTGGAGTACTGTGTGCAGCTCTGGGCTTCACAGTACAAGAGAGACATGGAGCTCCTGGAGCAGGCCCAGTGACTGAGAGGGGACCTCGTTAATGTGCCTGAAGAGGAGGTGACAAGCAAAAGGACAAGAGGCAATGGGCAGAACCTGATGCACAGAAGTTCTACCTGAACATGAAAAACTTCTTTACTCTGCAGATGACTGGGCACCGGAACAGATTGCCCAGAAAAGTTGTGGGGTCACCATCACTGGAGATACTCAAGAACCACCTGGACACAATCCTGTGCCATGTGCTCTGGGATGACCCCGCCTGGGCAGGGAGGTTGGGCCAGATGACCCACTGTGGTCCCTTCCAACCTGGCTGATCCTGTGATTCTGTGGTTCTATTGTCAAATGCATATGTAGAAAAAAGTCATGTGTTCTGTTTCATAAATTATGAGCACAACAAGTCTGACTCTGGGAAAAGAACAGCTGTAAGCAGCAGCTCTGAGCAAATAATGTCAGCATGGTAAATACAGCTCTCCAGAAGAGAACCACAAATCCTAAAAGGTGATATAATCTAGCTGGTTCTGGATCTGCACCCCATTTAGTTCTGCATTAAACATTCAAAACCTGAACAATCATATAGTGTCTGAGTTATTAAAATGCCTGTGGTCTGATGTACCTCTGGAGACACTCAAAAGGTTACAAGTTCAAGCACAAGGCAAAGCACTCCTTTTGCCAAACTAATTGGTCACTGTAAAAGCACTAAAGTAGGTAGGTCGTGGTTTCAAAGAAAAAAATGAGGAGTTGTGGAGGAGGAGTTGTTAATAAATCTGCCCTTTAATGAAGATATTCTATTACAAAATCATTTGTAAGTATATTAACCTGTAAAAGCAAATTACTGATGGGTTAATGGATTTAGAGATCTTGTTATGGAGAACCATTAAATATGTAAAAGAGTACTCACAACAAGGAAAGGGTGAAAAGTATAGACAGGCAGTACAGAAAGCATTTTTTTCCATTACATCAACAGCACACTTGCTGGTACAGAGACAATAATTTATGACAGCGTTTACATTTTGTTCCCTGTTTTGAAAAATTTATTTTGAACCCTTTTTTCCCCTCTTCACATTGTGCAAAAAAAAAAAAAAAAGCCTTTCTTTTTATCACATACACATTTTTTTCATGGTTTTAGTTATAAATACACATCCTATCTCTCTGGGAACTTAATGGATGACTGGAAAATTAGTGAGACTGTAATATCAGAGGTTTGAGCCTCACCAATGTGCAAAACAGATTTTTAACCACACTTCTGAATGCTACTTTTGTTCAGGTCTGATAAATAAATTCATTCTATAAAGTAGATTCTTACAATCAGACCAGACACTTTCTTTTAAAAATCATGTCTTGTATAACTGAGATCTTTATTCTGGGATATTCAAGAATTCATGTAAGGCATTTTTTTGACCACAGATAGATCAGTCAAGTCCCTAACACATATTTGACAGGAGGAGAAGTGAGGATGAGTTAAGGACTGGAAATCTGAAAACGGGGAGCACAGAATGAGAATGCTGCAATACACACGTAAGTTTTAAGGGGAGTCAAAAATAAATACTGACCCAGGAACCCCAGACCTGACAACTAAGGAAATTCTCAGATATAATGCAAACACTGTAAGGAAATAGATGAAGGAAGACAAGCAGGAAGAAAGAGTCCAGTGACAGAGACACGATACCAGTGAATCAACTAGCACAGTATTTAGGTCCTACCTCAAAGCTGAGACTTTTCTCTTTAATATTTCTCCCATAACACAGACAAAATGAACAGAGGACTGGCAGGCAGCTAAAGGCACAGGCTGCGTAGGCACTTCTGGCCTGTTTGTTATTTGCAGCATATATCACTCAGCCCATTACAAAGGCCACTTTTCCTGCAGCATTGTCCCTAAAGCTCATCATGTCTCATATTTGCTTTGTAGCATCCTGGGAGTATTTTCTGAAGAAAGACCCACCGTTACCCTGGAGCAGGCCACTTGACCACAACTCCCACTGCCAAGGGAAAACACTTCACTTTCTCTTTTTCAGTGTTTTGTGCAAACAGATAAAAACAAGAAACAGGCTCAACATAAAGTAAGTAAACCCCAGAATTAACATCAGAAATAACATCAGTTACTTCAGTTATTCTGGTAGAAAACCATGTGTGTTAATATTGTCATGTTTTAGGTTTTTTTTCCTGGGGACACATGGGCTTTTCCCAATTGTGTACAGATAGCTGTCTGCACCAAACACGAACATCCTCTGACCGAGCACTATGTTCTGACTTCTCTGCAAGTGGAGAAGGGAGATGGAGAGATGCCATTCTTTGTGACATGGTTCCAACACCAGAGCAATCACCAATATATATTGAAAGGAAGGTAGTGAATCATTTCTTGCTATGAGAAGAAGCGCTACTTTGCCATGAATTCCTTTGTTAAAACAAAATTTATTTAGTTTCCATGTTTTTTAACAAGCAAAATATTCTAAGATGGTATTTTAGAATTTGCTCATGCAAATTCAAAGGAGACCTCTTGGACACACTTCATCATTTCAAAATATACACTTTACACCTAGGAAAGTGTATCAAAGCCACAAATGCTTTGGTCAAGAAGTTTCACCCCTCTTGAATTGACTGATGATATCATATGTTCTAGGAATATTTTTATCATCTGGCATGTTGCTCGGCACCATATGGCACAGCACACTGACAAGAGAGAAAGGACTAGTTTTAAATATTATATATATATAGGTAGATAAAAATAAATGTTACACTTCTATAGAAGTATAAAGGCACTACTGCCCATTTCTGTAATTCTTATTACAGTAGGGGTTCATTGTGGAAGGTATGTTCTTCATCCTCACACTGAAATACAGAAGAACTACAGAAGCAAAATGCAGAATAGTTTCAAAAAAATAAATGCAACCTCTCAAAAAGAGCTTGAACTGAATGCAACACTTTTTTTCTCACTTAGCAATGCTTCTTTTTCCAAGACTTGTAATTATTGTAATAACGACATATTAACCCTTTCTCACGGAATTAATTTCATGCAGTTAATTCAGATAGACAGGTTTTATAGTCACTTATGATTTTTATATAGAGCAGTAGCTCCACTTCTTTCAGTACTGGAGGGGATGAAGTCTGCTGTTTTTTCCAAGAAAACTTTTTAAAGGGAAGCTCATGTCATTTGGCATTAATACACATATACATTATCTCTCCATTTTTCATCATTTTCGAGGTAAAATGACATTATGAATTGCACAAAATACTGTAATGAATATTTATTCAGGAAGAAATCATAGGTTTTTTTCTATTTGGCAAAGGAAATGTGAACTTTAGGGGTTTTTAGGTGAGGTCACTAACTGCGTATGATAGAACATTTAGCCCAGAAAAGTGTTCACCATATTATTGAAATTCCTCTTTTGTTTTCCTCTCCCATATCTTGGTAATTCTTCACTCAAATACAGCAAGATCTCATCTTCTCCTCTAATACAACAATACCCCAGAATGTGAAAGTGTGTCTAGAGAGACAGAAAGTTTAAACATATTCTGTGCTAATGCAAAAGCAAATGTCCATGACCTCCCCATAGTAATATTCTGCTGCAAATTCACCATTTTAAGAACAGAATACTAAACTGCACATAAACCTTCTCAGGCCTTTGGAAACATCTTCCTGTCCATCCCATGTCGTCACCACACAAATGTTTGTCTGTTTGGGCTTTTCCAAAGTACTTTCAGACAACCCAAGCCTGTAGGAAGTCTGAGCCCATGACTGTTTATCTTCCTCCTACCTCCAGATCCTCCACCTTCTCCCAAACCCACGCACGAAAGTCTGCCCCACCTTCAGAAAATACTTGTGCATTTGAGACGCTATTTTTCAACTTTGCTACTGTTCAAATCTTTACTAACCTGTCCATGCCCACAAAGAATTGGTCTATTCCATAAGCTGCACTACACTCTTCTCCTGCCTGCCTACCCTGGCACTGGCATGCTCCCCATCCTTCCACCCATTCTTGCCATTCTCAGTTCCAGACCTTGGAAACAGTCTTTCCCTCTCTTCCTCACCAAATCTCCACATCACTTAAAATCTTAAATGAAATTACTGAGTTTGCTTTATAGTTGTTCCTATTATATCTGGCATGAGCATACTACAGTGCAGAGCAGACAAAAATACAGTGCTCTGAGTACTTTTCCAATGTCACCTATTCCTTAGAGTTGAAAGTTCAAAAGAGGTTGAAATAGACAGTTAAATTACATCTATTACACAGTATCAATAGAAAAGAAAAGTCTCATTTGCAAGAACTACAGCTTCCCTGGCTCCCACCGTTGAAGCTCAATGAAGCTGGAAGGCATTGCAAAGCACTGCAACTGCACAGCTCAGAACAGGCTCTGGCACTCAGCAGGGCAGATGCTGCCATGTCTGAGAGCTCCTGAAGGCTCTGTGCTTGCTCTGTGCCCTCAGCACCCAGCTGGGTTCCCAAGCTGGTTCTTCATGCTGGACTCTACATCAGAAGCACGGATGGGTGGAGGGTCATGGCTGTGTGTAGTTTGCAGATCCCGTGGGCCAACGAAGCCATGGTATTGCCCAGTTTCACTGTAGTTTCATAGCTACAGCTCTACACCTGAGTGGTTTGGGGATGAAGGGGTGATAAAGAAACTGCATCATTAGTAAAGCTCTTCTGACACAGTAGGGATGCACCCATGTACATCCAGTATGTGAAATAAAATTCTTCTGCTGTTAAGGGGCTTTTCTTTGGGTGCCAGGCAGACAGTCAGAAAAACACCATTAGAGTTTTCACCTCTTATCATCACTAGAGATACCGTGTTCAAAATAGAGTAACTATGCAGACATACAGAGATGTACACATCACTGGGCTGGAAGCTGGTATTGCAGTAATCAGTAACCATGTTCTGGATTATGTCCAACATGGACAGTTCCAAAGTCAACAGCTTTAAAGAACAGTTTCCAAATGTTACAGAAAAGCCTAATAGTTGTAACTCAGAAGAGAAAAACTAGAAAGAGAAAATGCAAATTAAATTTAGAATTCTTCAGGAGAATTTGCATTTCTATGAGCCAAAGTGCCAAAGTCTGGAAAACTATACAACTTAGGTCAGTAAAGAACTGAAAACAACATTTACTAATAAAAACTAAGGTCAGAAAGGGATAGTCTAGTCTATGGATATAATGAAAAATACTTAGTCTTACTTTAAAGATTATACCATCCACACTTTATTTCTAAAGGGTATTCTCTTTCTCAATTAATAATCCTCTGTAACTACATCTCTCAGGCCCTGAGTCAGTCAGTTTATTGCAAATGGGCATCTGGAGCCCTCACAGGAAAAAAATTCAGAACATGATAATGGGTCGGTAGGACTAAAAATTAGAACAAGCATATTAGAAACAGTGAAAAATATAAATGGAAAGCTAAACTTTCTGTGAAAGCATACTGCCTTGGAAATATGGGGAAGGGTGTTAGTTATCAGCCAAGGGGGGGCTTAAATTCAATCCTACATAAACAGGGCTTTAGCCCAAAAAAATCCTCTTACAAAGACACTATCTCTAAGGGAATCAACCACCACACAGGTAAATTAAGGAGCTTGCAAAAGTTCAGACAAATGAAAAAACTGAGCAGGCTTTCATCTTAGAGAAACACATAGCAACCACGAGTGACAGGGAAACAACAAACCCTTGTTATAAACATGGTATTTTAAACAAGAGGATGGGGAACAAAAGGATCTGGCTTCCAGGAAAGCCACAGGGATGGTCTGGAAGATGTATACTCTCCAAAGATATGATGGCATTGGACTGCCAAGTGAAATGCTAAGGCCCATTTCTAGAAAAGGGTCAGAGTAGATGCTCTCCCAGACTCTTGGATTTAGAAGCCAAAAGATGACAAAATCAAACACCTTATGCTCAGAATAGGCCTAATCATAACGAGGCAACACAGAAATGTCTTCTGAAAAATAGTAAGGCAGAAACAACAGAAACAACAGCACTTTATTTACCATTCAGTCTTCTATCTACCATTAATTGTCAAATTCCTTTGTCCCCAGTCCCTCCCCCTGCCACCATTTGTTCAGTTCTCCCTCGCTGTGACTAATAATTCCCACTACCTTTCCAATATTTGCTGCTGGTCACTTTTTCAGCCAGCCCTAGAGATCTCCTGTGGCTCGGTTAAGGAAGGGGAGAGGTGGTTTCACAGGCAGTTACAATGCTTAAGTCTCTACACAGGCTCCAGGTTCCAGCCACCATCCAGGCTTTGCATTAAAGGACACCAAACATTTCAATATATAATTTTGTAACCCAACATCACAGTTGCCTCCCAAATTAAAGTCTGAAGCGTGCATTTACAGAACAGCGGAACAGAAGCCAAGTTATCCACAAGACTATCTTTACTTAAGCATTTAAAGCAGGATTTGATACACAGCAAGTGTATCTCAGCAGGCTTGAGAATCTGGCCTCTAAGGATTATGTTTCCTCTAAGAGCCTCATTAAAATAAAAATTAGAATTGTCTATTAACTAGTTTTTCTTAAAACATTTTAGTAAATATTAAAACCCAGAAGTAATACGCAGAATAAAACCTCCACTTCTACAATATTTATAAAGCTACTAATATAATTTTACTATGAAAGGAAAATTTTATCCATCTTTGATTTTTTTCAATGTTGGGAAGACCTTAGTGTACACAGAGTTTATCAAACCAGTTAGTGTATGAGAAATCTGTTGTCCAATTCTTATAACTTAGCACACAGTTATGTAATACTGGTGTGCAAATAGCTACCCCTTCTCTCAGTTAGTTTCTAAAGTGGTGGAGGAAGGCTAATGAATTGCAGAGTTATATAGGAAAATAAAGTGAGATTCATTCAGAATTATGGGCGCCCAATCTTCAGTTTCCTTTCAAACCAGAAAGTATTGTGCATTCAATAGTGCCAAATGACAGTAATATCCAGGATGAACGGGAAGAACAGAGCCTACCAGAGAACCAAATCCATGAGAGGTGGAGAAACATCAGCTCATTGCAGTGACCAGTGATGCAGATGGTCAGGATTTCAGTGACAAATTATAGGATTTCTCCTGTTAAAATCACTAGCAAAACCTCATTTTGACAGATAACATGAACACCACCAGGCTCAAGGAATTTGATTTATAAAAACTATGTGAAAAATTACATGAAAGACTGAATAAAAATTTTCAGTGGATTTAAGTGATTGTTCAAGTGAGCGAAAAATCTAGCTGTTTGCTGAAATGAAGGACAGATGCATGGTAGATAAAACTCCGTGAAAATACTCTGCAAATCTATGGGTATATATTAGCAACAGAATAAAACACTCCCCTCCAACTTCTGACAAAACTGAAAACATGGAAATAAAGATGTTAGCTAAACAACCCCCTTCTGGAAGAATGCTAATTAACTTTTATAGGTTACATTTTCTTGATATACCGAAATCAAAATGACACAGCCATTTGTTTTCCCTGGCAAAGTCATGCACATCACTGATTATTCAGGTTTTGAAAACTGTGTATAATACATACTACCACCTACACAACAGCACAACGCTGACATTTCAGCACAGAACATGTTGAAGCAGTATTTCTGTACTGGAAAAAAAGAACAACTAACAAAGACATTTCCTAGAAGGTATCCATCGAAGAGAAGAGAATAATGTATAAAACATGTGCCTTTTCTTGAGAGCCTGAGGTTACAGATGCCTTTTTCACCACATCATGTTCCCAACATAACAAATCTGGCAGAAGAACCAGGTTGAAAAAATGGAAAGCAATTTTGATCTTGCGGAGCAAAAAAGACTTATCAACTTCTTGCAGTAATTTTATGTGAGGCAGAGTACATTTAGGAGAATTATAAACAAGTTGCCTGAAGGCCTTTATTCCATATTCTTTCCTGATTAAAAAATGTATAAATTATTGTTGCAGTCATCACTTTTAATAAGACGAGATGAAATGACTGTATTCTTAATATTGTATCAACCTTCTTCTGTTATTCCTGCTTAGGAGTGAGACATTACTTTTCATCCATGAGAAAAGCCAAGTGATCCTATGTTGTACACAAGTTCCACCCAGATAAGTTTCTAATTACTTAGAAAAAGAATTTAAAAACCTCCTTATACAACAGGATGCTCCCGGCTGAGCAAGGGAGGCAGTCCTTGCTCTGGCTGCAGCCAGATGCATCCAGTATACACCAAACCCCTCCTGTAAATGGGCAACTTCAGTGAAGTCTGCAAAGTCCATCAGTCCAAAAATAGTGCAAGGGACATGAAAACTAGGCTGGATCCTCACAGCACCCCTGGCATTAGCACGAGGGTGAGGAACTAACTACGCTTTCTAGGGAGATGTGTATGTCAGGTGCTCTCACACACAAAGCTGAGAAGCACGACAGACAACACAAAGCGTGGTATCCAAAGTGTGGACTAAACTGCTCACTGAACTCCTGACTAATCAGCCTGTAAAAGGAGGTTAAAGTTTCTGACACCACTATATGACTGTGCAATAACACACTGAATTTTGCCACAAAATTTAGTGGCGAACACTCAGCACTTTTATTTCAGTGCTGAAGTAAAAGTGATTTGAGTCCCAATGTGGCATCGCTGCAGTAGCAACGTCAAGATGATTTTTGGGTACCAAGAATCAGCACAGTCCACCACGGATGACGTGGTTTAGAGATCATCAATACAACACACATACAGCATGATTCCAGCATTGACAAAACTGCAGCACCATAATCATGCTGGGGAGTCAAAAAATAAACCTGAAAAAAAGCCAAAGATTGGTTACAGTTTGGTTCCCCTAATATGTTTTGTGGTTTAAGAAAAAAAAAAAAGGGAAAAATGCAAACTCAGAATATCATAAGTGAACTCTGAAAACACGTACATTTCAATACATTTATACGAAACGGAGTCACTTTAAGGAAGCTGGACTGTGCTTCCAGTTTCACACAAAGATCTCCAACTGCCTGAATTGATAACAAATGGTAATTGACACTAAAGAAAATGGCAATCAATGGAAATCAGTTTTATGGAAAAAAGAAAAAGAGATATTTTTCTTTTAAAAGTTACTGTCATAAAGCTGTAGGCTGACAAGACCTATGTTTTGATATTTTATAGAAGATATACATCATGAAACATTTATCAATATTTTTGACACAAAACAGTACAGGTAAATGAATGCAAAGCTTAGATAAAAATAAGCATCTAAAATAGTATCTTCAGGAGCTGAAGGAAAACTGCTTATTTACAAGCATCCATAATGTATCAGTTGTGGTTAATTAGCATGCTACGACTGCAGCAATATTTGAGTCTGATAGTAATCAAAGGATAGCTGGGGTTTTCAGTTTGCCCTCTCTTCTTATGAGCTCTCTTCGTTTCCAAAAGCTTTACCACTTATTCTACCCCAATAAAAATACCTACCCTACACCCTTCTCATTGTACACCTGTAGTTATCTTCACATTTACTTCAGTCCTCATTATTTTAGGAAAAACCTGCCTAAAAAAGGAATGATTTTAAAGTTGAAGTGGCTAGTTCAGGATTGAACGTCAGGTGTAGGAGAAGTGATACTCCTGATGGTAAGGAAAAACAGAGCAGAGAACTCACATTCTTCGTGATTGCAATGGCATAAATAGGATCACTGATGAGGCAAATGTCCTTTCTTTTGAAAAAAAAAATTGAAAATTAAGCTCAGTGTGGCTCTGTCTGCAGAGTAGGACAAAGATTGCTTCCCAGACACTGACTGGGTCCTGTGACTCATCCCACGAGTACGCTGGGATTCCCCCCAGCCTACCTTCATTCTCCCCTCGCAGCTGGTTTCTGTGGGAAGAATTGCACAGAAACACAGGCACATTTCACAACAGGAAAAGCCCATTATTTTTACTACCCACAGAATTTTGTTCATACTAGAAGGAACTATATTGTGCTAAAGTGACCAGAAGAAATTCTTAAAAATTCGACAGTAACAATCTGTTCAGTTGAAAGCTACACGAAGAGCTTCTCCTGGGAAGCTCTCACAAACTCAGGATGGATTTTGTTAAAGAAGTTCTATCTTAGTTTCTAGATGTCCAAAACAAACAAAAAAATGCTACAATGTCAGAAAATCTTTGTGGCTCAAATGCCACTTTGTGACATTTAGCAACTGTGTTACTAGTTTCATCAAGAGCAGAGAAAATTCACGTCTGATTGGTTCACAGTTGGAAGACAGAAGTCCTTGACTGTGCATCTTATTGTTTACAGTTGCAAAAAGGCTCTAAAGGCTTCAGCCTTCTCAATGACTCAAACAGAGTACTTTTGTTCTGTGTAACTCAATAGAATTACACCTCCCCATATTTTTCATGAAAGGGGAACAAGCTTCAGATTGCTTTTAAAAGGTTAGTATCCCACTGGGAAACACCAGATCGGACTCGTTAGCCAATATGGTTAAGCACAAGCGTGCCAGCTCATGGAAAGAAAAATAAGGGGTGGGTTTAGCAGAAGTGAGTATGCCAACTCTGTCTAGCCACAGGCAGCTGACAGCATTACAGACCCAAGAGGGAGTTTGAGAAACAAGTCACTGTTTCACAGTTTTAGGAATAAGAAAAAAGGTCGCCTCATGATCAGGGCCATGTGGCCATTACAATTCCATGCAATCCATAAATGCAAACATATGTGGCATTGCATATAAAAGGAAACCCAGAACCAGCCCCAGCCCTGAAAGCTGTCATCCAGCATGGGTGTGTAGATGGAAGTGAAAGTGTTAATTTTGAGTAACCTCAGTTACCAACAAGAAGTGGTCTCATCCTCTATGAACTTTGAAATTCTGTTCAAAGCATAACATTAGAACCACATTTCCCCCCCAGAAATTAGCAGCACTAAGGAGAGGAAATACTGCTCTATATTCCGTATCATACCATCAAACCAGAAATTCACATTTGCCTCGGCATGAAAGTGCTGATCTGTCAAAAAACTTGAGCTTCTGCTCCACTTAGAAGCTCAAGTCCCACTAAAACCAGAAGCTATTAAAAGACTTAAAAAGAGCCATCACTTCAGCAATTCAGTGAATCAGAATGCAAGGGGACTTCTATGAACCCCAACTAAACTCGCAAGTATTATCCTTTATGTGGTGAGGTAAGTCACCACGTGTAAGGATGCTGAGATAGTGAAGTTCAGCAAAAGCAAAGAGCTCTTGCATGGTCAGGCTGCATGTCTTCAGCATTAAGGTTTCCACTCCTTCCTGTATGGCCTGGTCTGCCCTAATCATCAGTAAATTCCACGTGAGCAAACGTGTCTCAAACAGACACGCTAAGGTGGCTCCTCAACCAGAAAGAGCTACCACGGCAATCCCCTGCATGCCCAGGTTCTGCAGCCAGTGCTGGAGAGCTTCTGCAGGCACAGCCATGGTGGGGAGGACAAATCACAAGCCCATCTAATGCAGCCGGGTTGGCAAAAACTTTGCTGGTCTTTAAAATGTCACCGAGAGATCCAGAGTCTGCAGTTCTCCCAAAAGCACCCTTAACTACTGTGTATTTTCATCCTGCAAAGAAAAAATGCAAACCCTCCCTCTGTAACAAAATCCAAAGCCATTTCATGGTAGAAACGGGACCGCAACCCAGAGCACTGCTCCCTTTTCAGAAGCCTACAGCAGCAGGATTTGCTGTGATTTTGAACAGATTTTCTTGCTGCAATAGTATTTCAGTTGTTACCGATGTGCTATGAACCACAAAAATGCTAAATCTACACACACCACTTACAGAAGAGATTTCATTTGGCTGCATGATAAAGATGCAGCTACCACCAAAGATCTATGCTGTGAGCAAATATCTAAAATAAAATCCCAGGCTTACTGAAATTCATGGAAAATCTCAAATGTCTAAAGTAAGGCAAAAAATTCATGTTGAACGCTGCAATAATACAAAGTCTGATAAGGGTCTGTTATCACTTGTTAACTGCTTTGACATGAGATTAGAAGAATTAAAGGTCTAAAAGTTAGAAAATTCCAGCTGTAGTAGATATTTTATAGGAAAGAAGCACAGAAAAAACAAAATGGACTTGAGATAAAGAAAGAAACCGCTAGACTGAATGACAGAGAAACTGCCAGAAAAATCAAGGAGGACTTAAATGCACTAATTTTTTACTCTGTCTGAAACTGTTGAAAATCAGTTTGATCAGCCAGTCAAGAAGATTACGCTGATGTCAAGGCAATGACAGAATTATATAAATGAAGAGAATAGTGATGGCTCTAATCCCTTCCCTGGGTGAAGCAAGGAGTCCTGCAGAAGGCAGGTGTGGAAGAAAAGGCAAGAAGCTTTCAAGCTACTCTCAACAAAGTCAAAGATAAGAAGAGACTACAATAGAGCTCAAGGGGAAAACGTCAAGCAAGACAAAAAAACCAAAAATCCACATATATCTTGATTTAACATAAACCTAGTGAAATTTGTAAACACTGATAATTAAAATTATTGGTTAATAAACTCCATTAGGTTCAATGTAAATTTTCTTCAAAAGCCAGAGCACAGGTCAACCCATGACTCATGGAAGCTGTCTCCTTTTAGATACATTCAACTAATAGCTGCCATCTCACTTCTGAGGCTTGAAACTGATTCAATTATACTTTCTTAGGAAGTTCACAAAACCTTATGCTAGCCTCATGCTCAAAACAATTATACGATTCTGGGGTAGTTGAGTGCTTAGGTTGATGTTCAGTACAGTAAGCAACACCTGGGGAAGAAGAGGGGTGCAAACGGGCAATTGGGAAAGCACTGAGCCTTTGTAAAGGGTAAGTGTTGAAGTCCTTGCCCCTTAGGTCTGCAGAAGTGACAGGGTCCTGGCATGAGCTGAGCTGTTAGAGAAGTAAAAATACAAGTATGAACTGAGATGGCAAGGGATCAGCCACAATCACAGGACAGGACAGGAGGCTGGATGAAATTTCTTTTCCTGATGCATGTTGACCACCCTAATTTCATTCTTCTATTCTTTCTACTGCTCACTGGAGATACACTCCATCACAACCTGCTTTTAAGTTTCACCCCATCAATTGAGAAATCCCAAACAAAGAAAACAGAGGGGAAATAGAGGGCAATTAGAGGTACTGGGCGTTAAGGAGTCACTCACATTTGCTGACAGCTATGTTGAGGATCCATGAGGAACTGCCAGGTGACTTACCAACAAAAGCGCTTCATATTTTGTTGTCATTTTGTCCGCAGAAAATCCCCTTACAGGTTCCAGTGTGATAAAAGCAATTAGCAAAACTCACTCAAATGAAAAAAAAAGGGTCTCATTAGCCCAGTTTACCCACTGAGCATAGCAATGAGAATTCATGGAGACAATTAGTATAGAGCACAATGAATTTTGTGAACAGTAAAAAAGTGAATTGAGAAATCAGACCAAAAAAAGTACTCTAATATCTAGCAGAACAAAATGGATGATACACAACATAAAGCCTGCTGAAAAGGTGAGGAGTGATAAATAGAGACTTTATCCTTTCATGACGTAAATCTAGTGCTACGCACCAGCCAAACTCTGGAGTCAGGTTGTAATGATCATGACAAGATTGCAAAAGAGCCTAAGAACCTTACCTTATGATGATGCAATCCAACTGTGCTGGTTGCTCTTCCTATACAGAGTAGTTTTGAGAAATTTAGCATGTAAACTCTTATTTATTGAGGCTGCTTTGACCAACCCAACCCTGGGAAATGAAAGAGATGTCCACTGAAACAGACTGCCCAAGGATGGGCAAGATGCCCATCCCTGGAAGTGTTCAAAGCCAGGTTGGATGGGGCTTTGAGCAACCTGGTCTAGTGAAAGGTGTCCCTGCCTGTGGCAGGGGGGTTGGAATAGGTGATCTTTAAGGCCCATTCCAACCCAAACCATCCTATGGTTCCATGATTCTATGTTATTCCATGCTGCCTTGCAGTAAAATTCATACTTCAGCAGGCAATTAACTAATCTATCCTTCCACAACCTTGCGAAATTAACTGACTGCCATAAGCAGAAGGGACTTTCTGGCACCCTGCTGCCTCTAAGGAGATGATTTGATATGTGCCACAAAAAGTAAAAAGAAAGAGCTGGTACAGCAGTGCTGAAGATGCAGATGTAACTGATCGCTGCACCCGGGACTAAATAGGATACCAGAGGTAAAAATGGTCACGTGTGGTAACAGCAAGGATTTTGTCACCCAGGGCCTTGGATCCTGACCACTGAACAAAAGCTGTGGGGGTGAAAATGCCCTACACATGTGGAAATCCTAGGGCAGCCTTCACTTCGGAAGCCACCACCATCATAGCACACATGGGGATTTCCATCTTCCAGTCATCTCCAGCACTGCAGTCATTCACTGAGAACTGAGCCAGGTGAGCACTCTTCAATATAATGACCAAGGGATCAAAACCATATCTCTGCAGGACATTTCTAACACCACCAATTACCTAGAAAGTTGCAACTATATGCACGTATGGAAGGGTTTTTTCACATGGTCTAATAACAGAAATTATCTGATATTCCAAATCAGCACATTATACTTGAGCTAAAAACAACTCCAAGAAAAATCTTCCTGGGCTTTCACTTTGATGAAACTAACTGTATCACTACAGTTTAAACAGCTTTATACCTCACATTTCTACTGTACACAGTGCATTTGAGAACAGCGCATCTGGAACTGCTGCAACACAATTTGGAGGCATAAGATAACACATATGCCTGACTCCTAAACAATAGTCTCAGAGATATTCTTAATAACAAAATATGCTGAAATAGTGTGCAAAACAAAACAAACAAGATTTTTCTGTATGTCTAAGCAAAAAAATGAAGCACCAGTTCATCTGGTCCCATCTGAATTATCTCTGGCTTTCGCAGTCTCTGTTAAAAGAATTGGCTGATCTTTTTACCAAAACAATGAAGCAAGCATGCAATGCAGAGACTACAGAGCAGCAGCAGGCAGCGCACATAAATTGGTCCACCCAAACATTCTTGGCAGGGGGGGAAAAAAGCACAAAAAGCAAGTTGTTTCAGTCCATACTAAATTGCCATTGAGCCACAAGTAAAGACATGTCAGATGAGCTTGCCCACACCTTTAAGCAGGTATTTATTTGCAACAGCAGTACTTAGTACTTTGAACAGAAGGTGACCTTGTTTATTTGTATTGGACGACATCTTAGGATATCTTTCATAACTTTTATTTAAATCTTTTCAATGTTTAAAAGGATATATACATCCACTAATGAGACTGAATTCACCCTCTTTTCTAAAAGTGTAAACAGAATGGTAAGAACACCCCTCAAAGTAAAAAATAAACCAAAGGCAGGACATCCTTCCATGTGCAGTTGTGTTCAAACACAATTTAATATAGCTAATGCAGGAGACGTTATGCAAAGGACTACACTATGTGGGAGGTAACACTGGATGGGTCACAATAACTGTGCTTTATTGGACTTGGGTTTCTGAGAGCAACGCAAAGGTTTCCTTCTGGAAAGGAGATCACGAAGGCAGGAAACCGGAACTTTCTTTTGAGCCCAACAGATCTCAGCATTGTCTTATTTTAGCTTCTTACCACTGAACAGACACAGCCCGCACAGTTTTATTTTAAAGTCTTCATAACAACAGGTTTTTAAGGCTCTAAATTTATTATAGCTGATGTGGTTCTATCTGAGGAAGTCCAAAGGTTATGAAAAAAATCCCTTCACTCATAACGTGGTAATACCAAGTAGAATCCAGCACTGTTTTCACTACAAAAGATGCAAGAAACTAAACAGCTTATAGAAGAAAAAATAATTCTGACTCATTCACATATGCAAGATTTCTTTGAAGCTTGATTATAATTTTTGTATCTTAAAGCAGCAATGCCAGAAATTGAGCTGTCTGTTCAACCACAAAACCAGACACTGCGCAAGCAGCTGTTTCCCAAGCCACTGAGCACTGACATACAGGGGGAACCTCTCCAGTCCTGCTGTGAACAATTCTGTGTTGTGCCTTAACGGTGACAGATAATTTAACCTGGCTTTAAAGGATATTACGTGCAAGCTGCCAGGACACAAACTTCATGTTTCCCTCATTTGGTCCTCAGAAGGAGCCCAGGCTCTGACCCCAGCCTATTGCCCTTGTTCAGGGGCCTAGAAATGAATCGCCATCAGTCACAGATACTGTGATGGCAACTGTCACTGAGAGGCCTAAACATCTTCTGTGTACTGGTCATGCCCTATGGGCTCCATTTCATCATCAGATACACACATCTAAGTCCTACTGCTGTTGAATCAGAATCTTCCAGGCATGCATTTAAGGTTAAAAAGAGCACCACATACAAGCCAGCTCTCACAGTACTTTCATTTTTCCTCCCAAATAACACTTCAGTGGGTTCATCATGTTTTACAATTGGATCTTGGATGACTCCTGAACTGAGAGACATTTTCACTTCTCGTACAGCTACACAGCTGCTACTTTTTAAACAGGAATCGCAGATGAACATTGCAGCGCGGGCTCTGGCAACACGCCTCACCCTCAGCTGTAGGTCTAGGAAATTTGCTATTTAAGCAAAACAGTTATGCTGAAACTAACCTAGTAATCTTAAAATCTTATAAAAACATTAAAAAAATCTGCTCCAACAGAATAACAGAAGTTTTTGAGAGGGATGTGGAGGAAACACATAATGCATTGGAAGCATTTTACAAATACTGGTACCTACCAAAACAAAAGTAAATCTTCCATGGACATTTTTCTGTCTTAATGAAGTGTAAGTCTGAGCTAAGTTAATATTGCAGATCAGTTTCTGAACAACTGAAGGAAAAAATTATGCCTTGTCATCAATCCACTCTTTGAGCTATTTTCAGAGAAGCATCCTAAATGTGACTACCAAAGCCTCTCATGCTGAAAAACCAGCTGGAGAGAATTAGCATGGCTATGATCTATCTCACACCAGAAGCTCTGAAGATGAGCTATTGTAACCTGAAAAACCATGCCAGCACTGAAGAGGAAAACACAGAGCAGTACTTTTCAGCTAGGGATGCGATGACCAAACACTACTGTAGCATCAGGTGAGTGGCCCAGCAGTGGAAGTCATTCAAATTTTCTATGAGGAGATATTAGGAACTGTCCTTCTTTTGAAAGCATCCTGCTTTTTGTTAACCTGATTAAATGGGAGTTTCTAAAAATATTTTTTGGTTTTCCTTGGGGCTCTATTAGAAAGCTGGAGACCATCTCTCTGAAGCCTTCAGAGACTATAGTATTACTCTGTGATAAAGGGGCAGACCCACCCTTTTGCTGGCATGCATACATCGGGAAAGAAGAGTACAAACAGACTGAAAAACTGACGTCTTCATCAGTTCTGTCCACTGTGTTTTAACAGCAATAGTTTTCTCATATTAAGAAATACATGGGTTCCTTTTTCTGTTTGTTTTTTTTTTTTTAAATAAACAGAGATGCCAGAGCTAATAATTGCAGAACTTCTGTGTTCTCACACCATGCTGAAATGAGACCGTGATTTTTTTCTAAATACTGTATCACTTTAAAAAGTAATGAAATGTGACAATTTTCTATGATAATTTTTTCAAAATATCATTCAAAATTTTTTTATTTTGTTCAAGTCTTTTTAGACATGGCAAGTTACATAAAAATTTGTAATGACCACTCAAGAGAAATCCGGGGAACGATCTTATGAGAAGCAAGACAATGGGTTAAGGAAAGAGCAGCCCACTAACAAGTTTGCTGAATTTTGGGGGGAGTCACAGTAAATCAGACAACCATACTCAGCAGTGCTGCACTATGCTTTAGCCATTAGAAGCACATTGACTCATAGAAATAAAAGCTCAAAGAGTACAGAGTAAGGCTGTCAGCAAGGAAAATTATTAGCTTGTGACAAACATGCATGGGCTGTCTGACAGATCCTTGGGATGCCATGGGCCAGGAAAGAGACATTTCTTCAACCGCCCGCTATGGACATGAGTCTACAAAGGGCAGTGCTGCAGTCCAGGTTTTCACTGCAGTGTCAGAAAGGGGCAGCTGGATGGTGGAGAGGGTACTCCTTTAACACCCCATTTCAGCTTCATTTTGCCCATCTGTTCTTTCTTCAAGCGCCTCCACAGGGCTTGAGCAGGCCACTCTGCCAGGACTCCATGCATATTATCCACAATCAACACGAATGCATCCATTGCATTCGGCTAGAACCTCCTACCACTAGGCCTACAGTATGAGAGAGCATTATTTTTTTAAGAACATTGGAATATTGCTTAAGAAACTACAAGATTAAATCACGAGAAGCACAACCATAGCATTTTTGTGCTGATTTGAATTACGAATAGAAAGTACGAGCAGTTAAGAGGAAACAAGATATGTTCTATACAAGAGCCAAGATTTTTTTTTCCTGACATGTGCCAAACAAGGAGAAGAAACAGAAGAATCTGGCACCATTAAAAACAGTTTGTGGTGAAAGGGACTGAATATCTACAGCCAAGATCCATGTGGTTTGTAAAGAGGAAACTTTTGTTTTATGGGACTCTCAGTCAGCCAAAATTCTCCCAGACGGCATGCAAATGGATATTAGCCTGCAATCCTACATGCTTCTTGTAGAAGGATCAGTAAATGGTGGGGAAAGAAAAAGAACACTACTGAAGTTTTAAATCAGAATTCAAAATCTGCCTCCTGGTTGAAAAAGTTAGTTTACCAGACAGCTATAATGCCATACATGTATGTTAAGTGTCTTGGAAAGAAAAGGCAGCAAGTTAAAGCACAAAACTAGAAGTCAGGAAAATGTGTTCCAAGCCTGGCTCCACTACCAAGGAGATCTATAAAACTTGGATAAAAGAGAAAAAGACTGCCAGCTTAACAGTGAGATTTTCCTTAACTTCATATAGTGTATTAACATTGCACTTATGCTGTTTCTTTTAGCTTCTGTATTTCCCCCACTCTCTGGCATTATGATGCATTAAGTTAAATAAGTGACTAGATGGAGTGCTAAGAACAGTTATATCACTTTATCAAAACAAGCCCTGCCCAACTTCTTAATCAAAACACTTGACTGGGAAAAAAAAAACCAAACCCAAAAAACCCAAACAATTTTATATGGGACCATAATTCTCATAACTGAGCAAAACACTGAAGTGGCTGGCACAATCCAACACCTTAGCTGAATATTGCAAAAATACAGTACCTAGAATTTGTATTTCAGCATACAGGAGAAAGGGATGGACAGGCAACAGTTCCTCAGCACATGTTGAGCAGTTATACCATGGAAGAGTTCTTTTCAGCATCTCTGACAACTCTCTGAGTGCCCAGTGAAGCATTTGTCTGTGTTATCCATAAATCAAGAGACCACACTGACGTCCAATTTACAGTAGGGGAACTGAGGGGGAGTCCACAAGCAAGACTGCAAGCCTGGGACTTAGCAAAGTCCCTGCATCCCAGTGAAGACACTCCTCGCTGGGGGAGCTAAGATCCAGGTAGCTTTGTGGGTAGAGACTCCAGGAAGTCCTGCGGTCGCCTTATGATGCAGCTCTCTAGTTATATCACCAATTATTAAAACCCATCAGGGGGCAAGTTTCACCATCATGCTTAAAGGAGAAGTAGTTCATAGCTCATGTAAGGGGACAACAGGATTAAGCTTGGCCCCTTTTTGTCCTCCTTCACACCAGGCTTTATTTGTGACGTTTCAGCTAAGATTTGCCAACCAGCTTGCTTTCCTCCTCTAAACATAGTGGTAAGCATGACTATAATTTTCGAAGCACTATGTATTCACTTGGGTTGTCCTCATTCATATCTTTGAGACTATCAGCTTGGAAGAGGAGCAGAAGGGTTAATTGTTCAGAACTTTCTGTAAGCTCTGTGCACTTGTGTACAGTGCTCTAGATGGACTCTCCATGCTTCATGTAGCACTGGAATAATAAAAAGAGCTGAAAACAATTCCCTTTAATTCTCACCCTTTAATTTTACTTGCTCCTTAGAATAAAGAACAGAGGAAAGGAAAATCAGTAATTCCAAGGGGGGAAAAAAAATTATAGGCCCTTTCCACAAAAATACGGGGAGGAAAAAACACCATGAAAGTATAAACTATTGTATTTTAGTCAGAAGCCTGAAGCTAGTAGTTCTTATTGCCACTAAAAATATCTCCACCTCTTACACACACACATTTACCAGGATGACATCTACTGATGGGTTCTGGATGCTGACCAAGGCCAGACCAGGTATAAACTATAAAGCTGAACAACCCCCAACAAAGTAGGTCAACAAAACTGGGAGGGAAGGGAAACTGTTGCTAGGTGGCAGTGTACCTTAAGCAAAGAATACTGTAAATCAGATTATTGGGAATGTTAGTTATCTTCTAAAAGAGGTCTCATCTTTACTGTCATCTTCAAAGCTTTGGTAGGAAGTGGAACTCAAAATGTACATGACACCCAGGCTACACATCAGAAGGATGAGAAGCAGCATAGAAAAAAAAAAAAAAAAGAGAAAGAAAAACTTACCTTGAAACACACTACCATGCAAGACCCATGATGTAATGGCTGTCCAGGTCTATTAGAGCCATAAGAAAAACCAAAAGCCTGTGAATGGAGACTTGTACACCTTGAGAAGGTTCTGGTTTTGCTGACTTCATTTTATTCTACCTTCACTTAAGTTCTGACCAGTAGAAGCAAGCAAAGAAATAAGCTTCCACCACATCTTGGCACAGCAGTGAACAGTTGACAGAAAACCCAAGTGTGATGGTGAGAAAGAAAGGTTTTCTAAGGCTACTTAAGAAACAGAACTGTTACTTTTCTGCCTTAAACAGTTTCAGTCTTCAGTCCTTTTCAGAGTGGAGTAAGAGCGGACAATGACAGTAAACAAAAGGAGGTTATGAAAACACACGCACTCCCTGGAGCTCCAATCAAAAGGATGGAGAAAAATGCCTCTGTAGAAAGCCAAGGTAAGAAGGAAGAGGCCAGATTTTTCTGGTATCCTTCTATCTGTCCTTCCTGATGTTCTCTCCAACTGAAAACTACCTTAACATATTGCCTAAATTAGCAGAAGTGGTAAAAAAGACAGGCTGATGACATCTTGTGAACTACAATTCACTTGGTAAGAGAGCTGTTAGCAAGCTCACAGCTTGTCACAGAGAAGGATAAGATGTTCTTGAAGGCAAAGACAAAATCTATATTCTTTTCAACAATATCTGTCTGGGTTCAAGAGAGCAATTTTTGGGAAAAGTATCTTAGATGAATGTAATTGTATAGATCAGAGGTATTTTAAAATTTAGAATAAAAGGAAAAAACGGAAGTCAGTTTGCTTCAGAAAGGCTTTAAACCCATAACTCAGGTTACAGCAAAATCCTTTCTGAAAAATGTATCAAGCAATTCTTCTGTTGACTTCAAGCTACAATTATACTGTTTAAGTTTGGAGATTTTTTAATACTACATTCTGGTGCATTAGGAACTAGTCAGAAATAATATTTTAGAAGGTACATGTCCCATCTAATGCAGCACAGAAATTCCTATACTGCTGTAACTCAAAACCCACAACACATGCCACATATTGTATCATTCCTCACAAGCAATCCTGACTGTAAAGACCACTCCTAATAATTAAAATACCAACCCTAAAAACCTACAGATTCATGGAATGATTTGGGTTAGAAGGGACCTTAAAGATCATCTGGTTCCAAACCCCTGCGATGGGCTGGGCCACCTTCCACTAGACCAGGTGGCTCAAAGCCCCATCCAACCTGGCCTTGAACACTTCTGGGGATGGGGCAGCCACAGCTTCTCTGGAAAACCTCTTCCAGTGTCTCATCACCCTCACCATAAAGAATTTCTTCCTGTTATGCAATGTAAATTTACCTTCTTTAACGTTAAAGCAATAGAATTGCAGAGGGAGTAATTTTTACAAACCCTGTCATTGATGCAGCTGACATCAGACGTGTGTTAACTTTCCAAGCAGTTACAAACCTCTAAGGACTGTTTCCAGGTTTGGTCTGTATTTTCTTTATCTGGAAAACTTTGGGATGCAAACCTTAGGAAAAGGATTCAATTCCAATAGATAAACAGGGACACAATAATCTTCGTTTCAATTCCAATAGATAAATAGGGACACAACAATCTTTGTTCCAATTCTCTCCACTGTCCCCTTCCCCTAAGGCAGTGGTTTTAATCTGTGGTCACCCTGAGTCTTTTCTTCTTCCCAGTAATTTGCAGCATCTGCTCTTCAAAGAGGGAATCAGAGAACACCCCAGCCCTTTCCACAAATGGTTGGTTACAACTGGTGACCATTTTCAGTCATGGACATGCAATGAACACTAGCAGCCAAAAATATGCATCGATTTGAGCAAGAAAAAGTGGAATAGTACTACACCTACGGAACTTAGCAGGAGACAGTCCCTGGGAATCTCGAGGGCCCTTCCCTGACTTGGGCAGCATCACTGCTGGAAGACAAATGGGAGTCAGCTTCACCTGACATTTCACCTCCTGCTCCCCGAGATCATGTACAGCTAGTGGAAAACCAGATTGAAAACACCAAAAGAAAGCCACATAAAGCTTTGGCTGATGTAAGACGTTTTATAAAGGCAAAAGAGAATAATCTGTACTTCCAGGCTAGGAAATCATCAGGTTTTTCCATAGCAGAAACACTTATGTGCAGCCGCAAAAAGGAAGTGCTCTCTGGAGAAAATACATTCCCCAGCAAACAGCCTAGATAGGCTTTTCTTCATTAACCAGTAAGAGGGAGATCTCTCCTAGCATGCAGAAGGCACTGAGACTCATTTGACATTGAGTTTAACTCAAATTATTTTTTTCTGTGATTACAGAAACTTTTGTTCTACTTCTGTTTCTTCACCATCTGTGATACAAAACCTGGCAGAGACTCCAATTAGTTTCCTTTGTGTTATTACTGCAACAAGCACTCAAATGGTAAGCATTTATACAAAAGGAAATTCCTCTTCCTTTCTACCCTAAGAAAACTGAGCGCACCCTCAAATCTTGTAATGCCAGGTTACATCAACTGCATTACAGAAAAAGGAAACAGATTAAGTCAATACAACACCTTTTCTCCAGTAAAGAGCACCTCAGCCTGAGACGAAACAGAGGGGAAGCACCCCACACCAAAAAAGGTGAAATCCTGTAACATCTGCTTAAGGAGCACCAGTGATGGATTTAGGGAGCTCTCTTCTCCAGTATATACAAACCCTTATTACGCTCCTAGGTGTGTAAACCTCAAGAGCCACAAAGGTGGTTATACTTCGCCTCAGTCAAGCAGGACAGACATATCACCCAGCAAAACAAACACACTGAACTCCAAAGTGGGAGTTAGTGGTGTTTATCTACGTACTTAAGCTCTTCATTTATATATACACACACTTGCCTACTGTAGCGATCCTGATGAAATCCATGCAGGGCTGTGCTTAAGATGTCCAATTTGATTATTCTGGTAAAGCTTATCTTGGTGCCTTAAACACAACAATCCCTTTATACAGAGTTTTTACGCCGCTACAAGCATACCAACATTAAGGCAACATATTAACTTATATAAAAGCACATGCATACCTGAAGTAGAAACACTTTTTCTAGCACAGGCAAGCTCCATATAGTCGGTGATTCTGCCCCAATGGGTGTGATCCATGACCATGACCAGGAATATAGCCTTGACTTTGGCATTTATTTATGCAGTAATTTGCCAACACTCCCTACGTCAACCGGTTCCCAAGCATTTACAGTGGATTCCTGAAGGAGAGTAGGAGGTAGCCCACCTGCTACAGGGTTTGTTAGATTCAAACAGATGAAAGTGAAAGAAGAAAACTGACAAGTGGAGGACACATGGGGATGGATAAACCGATAAGGGGTAGATAAGCAAGGGGAGATCCCAGACTTGCACCAAATCTGAGAAGCTTGAACTAAGCTCTAACCCCATTTTTTAATTCACTGCACCCTTTTCTTCCCACAGATCAAAAATGGCTGATGAACTGCTGCTAGGCACCTCTACAGACCATGCATAATTTTTCTTTCTTTATATTAAAAGAATTAATTGCACATTTTACTGGACCAGGATAGTACCTCAACACCAGCACCTTATGCTGAGGGCTGTACCACACAGGGGTTGATGGGTTTTACCATTTGTTATTTGCAGTTGCTTGCTCGCTAGTGCTTTGCACACTTCTTTGAGAAACACCACAGGCTTTCAAGTAGTTAATTAATCAAACAGCAGCCTGGTTTTTGGGGCAAGACAGTACGCCTTCTTGTGAGGTCTTCTGTGTAATATCATTCTGCTGTGACACAAACATCCAAACCATTTTGCTGTAGACTCTTAAGAGTCCACTTGAAACCTCTACAGCCATAAGGGGTATAAAAATAATTCAAAATGGGTTCTTTGATCCTTCTTCCTTACCACTCACATCTGGCTGAAAACTTTACAAGAGCTTTGCCTGTTTCCATTTTCAAAAATTCTATCTTTTAGAATTGTACTAGAATTTGAACTGACAGGCACAATTTTATAATATGGCTGAGCCAGTATAATATCTCCTAGCCTTAAAAAGAAACCCAATCCCATTTGCCTGGCACCCAATCCCATTTGTCTTCCTGCTCCCCTTTTGTTTTCTATGCTGATGTTCTTTAGGGAGCTAGACTGGCAGCAAACTACACCTATCCAAAAAATTAATAGTTTTTATGCGTTTAACTCCCAGAACAAGCTCACAGAGGGTCAGATAAGCAACACAGATGAGGAGGAGGAGGAATGACCTGTCAAACAGCAGCTCTCCATTTCAAAAACTGAGCTGAACCATGAAGCTGCATTGCAGACTACTCTGTCAAGTAGTTTGTGTTATGGTATGACCCCACTCAAACATTGGGATGGATGGGATGGATGTCTCACTTAAGGAATGGACTGGGCACTCTAAGTCAAATATTGTATAATAATGGTTTCAAACCAGACACCATGGAAACAACCCATCTCTGTTTACAGATGCCTTCTGGGATCAAAACACGAATTTTCACTTTTTACAATTCATTCTATACATGGTCCAAAAGTTAGGGGTATTGGTCTAAAAACTGCTGGACTGCCATTCTAACTTTTTTAGAACCTAGTAGTACAATTCATTTTTTGCATTTCTTGTCTACATCTTCCAAAAATAAGTTACAATTATTAGGAAAAGTAATGGTTTACTTATCAGAATTACATCTATTATTTTCTACACATCTCATTTTATGAATTAAAAATAAGCAAACAATCCAGTGAATACTGATCCCTCCCCCTCTTCATTCCTCCTCCGTCAGCCTTTACACACATTTATTCATCAGCTGCAGAAGCGACACTGAAGAGCATCAAGTACTGGCTTCAGGTGGCCAAGCATTTCACTTCATCAAGTGAAAAATACCTGGGAAAATGTCGGCATATAAAGTAACAGGCATTCAGAAAGCATAGTTCCAGTGCTTCTTTTCCCCTCAAAAAAACCTGCAAGTTCTTCTTGAAGTGTCCCAAAACAAGTGTGTCCCTTCTTTGAGTTTATAGACCGTACACTTGAAAGAAACTAAAGGCAACAGCGTGAGATTCACTAACAGAAGTCACTAGAATGTCCATGACCCGAGCTACTCGGCACAAACAGAAGGGCAGCGAGGGCAGATGTCGCAACCCCTTGGCGACAGCGGCTGCAGGTACGGCCAGCGCACCTCGGGCTCCGCGGGACAGCTGCCGCGGGCCGCTCTGGGTGTCTCCTGCTGCATGGGGCGCAGAGCTCACGGTCAGGTTCTCAGAAAACCTCAGCGTCGCGTGTGCTCACGCATGCCGGGGATGTGCTACGTCCACAGCTCCTACTGGGAGCACGGGATTCCACGCACCCACGGGAGGCGAAGCCAGAATCCCACGTGCCAGCGGCCGCCCCCGCCCGCGGTCGAGAGGAGCCGCCGCCCCCCGTCGCACATCCCCGGCTCCCCCTCACCCCCGGGGGCGCAGCTGCCGCCCGCAGCCTCCGCGCTGGCCCCGGCCGCA
>VZRQ01005055.1:1299071-1439749 GCA_013397975.1 Machaerirhynchus nigripectus
TGCGGTGGGAGGGTCCCAGGACGGAGACCCGGGGAGGATGGGGGGAATCTCAGTGCTCCCTGCCCTTCAGTCACTTTCAGCCGTCACGGCAACCCGGGAGGGTCTCGGTGCCCCGCAGACGTGGCCTCGGGTGGCGGCCTGGCAGTGGCATGTCCCCAGTGCGAACGGTGCCAGACTCGGACAGGTAGCAGCTCTGGCAGCCCTTTGACCTCCGCTTGGTTTTGATATAGACACCCGATATGTGTTCCCTTAAAAAGCAAGACAATGTTCCACAGCTTCATAAAACTTAATCTGAGGTATGATAAATAAGATAGAAATAGCGGGGGTTGGTTCTTAACTTTGTGCTGTATGAGAAGAAACTGGGTCCAGTCCTCCCATTGTGCCAGCTCCTCTGGTGTGTTATGGAGGAGAGGAGGTGGTGAGAGACAAAAAAGTGAGGCAATGGGGACATCCCCAGCGTGAGGAAGTGGGATGAGGTGGAGTGGCAGAGAGGTCCAGGGAGTTTAATAGTTCGTGGCAGGGCAGGGACTAAGGAAATACCAGGGCAGCAGCAGTCGCAGCTCCACTGCCGTTTGGTACAAGGTACCCTCAAATGTAGCTGTGATGTAAGATACTCTTAAATGCGAATTCACACTGGGAGATGGAGTAAGATCCTTCAGGTTTTGGAACTGTGGTTCAGTTGAATGCTGACAGACAAGTTCATGCTCATTTTTGGCCACATGCAGTATCATATGTTGTGTGTTTCATAGTGTTTGGTTGTTTATATATTCCTTTCATCTTGGAAACAAATTGTAGAACACCAGTCTTCTGACTTGTCCTGTTGTAAGTTTTTTTCAGAATTATGGAGTCCCAAATGAATCTCAGCAGATAAAAAATCCAGTTAACTAAAAACCTTCCTGACTTCAGCAGATTTCGTTATTTTTAAGAGCCTGAGGCATATCTGAGGGTTTGCAGTCATCAGAGCTGTGTCTTCTTCCTCAGACATTCCTTTTAGTTGTTGTGAAATACTTAAAAATGCCATTGTATTAATCAGGAGAAATCTAATTAGTGTGTTTCACATTAAAAGTGACCCAAATCTGAGCAACATTGCTTAAAACCATCAGCTGTCTATCCCTCCTGAGATCAAAAAATGAGACATCCTTATTGTGCAATATGATGCATGGAGGGAAACTGTAAGAGAAACCAATACTTCACTTGTAGTTCTTCAGAATTTTTTGCAGGTAACTGTATTTGAAATCCCCAGCTTGGAAGTCCCAAGGGGTTTCTTAGCTACTAGTCCTGTAAATTAATGGAAAAGGAGTAATTCAGAACTGAAGAGCATTGCACTGCAAGACATTACACAGTAAAATATTACTCATTTTACAAGTGACCTCTGCTGTGAAAATTTAGTGTTTCAGTTCAGTTTGGTGAGAAAGAGCTGTCCACATACAATTAAATAGCTGTGGCAGCTAGAGTAAGCCCTCATCCATAATCAAAACATCAAAACCAAGATCACTGTAGTTCTGCCAAAGGGTGTGAAAAGGGTTACAACAATGTTTTTCAGTTTGCGCTTCTCATGTCTGCTGAAAGTTACTGTCTCAGGTCAATTGCAGATGAAAAAAAGAACCCACCCCACACACCAAAAGCATTTTGAATCACACCATGAGCACTTTGAAATACAGGGAACAAACCCTGAAAGGTCCTAAGTCCTCTAAGAATGCTGAGTACTGTTCTGTGTCAACCATTTAAAAAGTCCAAGAGGATGGATTAAATTCTTAACTACTGAAGGAATCTCAAAGAGCTAGAAGCTAAAACGTGTTTAAATTTGATGTCTTATATATAGTACGAATTACGTCAATGCAAATCCAGCTGGATGATATTTACACATAACGTACCCAGTTAAAATTATAATAGATGTATCCATAGATATTGGCATCTCAACTTACTGGAGAAAGAGGGTGAGGCTGAACAGTTCCCTTTAAAGCAGCTCTACCAGGAAAGAGGGAACTATTTAATTTTCAGAATGTGCAAGCCTAGTCTGTAGTGATGTGGTCTCGTGTTGGAAAAGTAGTTTATTAAGAATTGGAGGGATTTTCAGTTTTCAAGCTGTCATGAGATCTTTAAAGAGCTCTTGCTGCAACATGGCCGTAAGTGAGGAGAAAGAATGCAAATACTGTTATATTTTGAAATGGATAATGTTATCCTCCAGCTGGATACAGCTGTGTCCAGCTGTTATTCTTACTGGTGGGGTGTAACTGCTGTTACTCCACGATGGTAGTAGTGGTTCCTTGACAAGTTCAAGTGTCCTTTGTAGGTATTAGAAAACTTGTAGAAACAATTGCAGGCTGGAGAGAGGTGAAGGCATCTGCAAGTACTCACAGGTTTGGGGGGAGGGATGGAGAATTCATAAGGTAAGCTTGGAGGGCTTTTCAGGTGGAAAGATTTCAGAGAGGTTCCTAATACTGTGATAGTAAGCCTACAGAGATAGATAGATAGGTAGATAGATAGATAGATAGATAGATAGATGGATAGATAGATGCTCAGCTACATTTCTCCTGTTTAAATTGTGAACATTCTGTACATATGCTACAGTTCAAAATGCATACTGTGTGTATGTTTCATACTGCCAATGTTGTAAGATGATATAGATCATATTTTTTTGTCTTATGAAAATGCAGAAGACTCAAAATAAACTTTGAACAGTATATACTGCAATCTGTACAGTATTTTACACATCACAGTGTGATTTTGCTATATGCAGCACATGGACAAATGCCTGTTCTGCTGGGTAGCTTTCATGTGCACAAGGATTCAAACTCCCAGTCTTAGACAAGAGCAGATTCTCTACCATTGAAACACCAGTGACATATGTGTCATAAGCAACAGCGGGAACGAGGCTTACTTTTCCACTCACCCAGCACTCATTCAAAGGTTATTTTCAACAGCTTATAGCTTTGATCTGCTATAACCGTTACAGCTGCAATACTGCAAGGCCATTCTTGCCTTCAGTTTAAGTGTCCATGAAATATTTCAACCAAAAAAAAATTACGTATTTTTGTGAACAATGCTAAAGAAAAACAGCCATGGTAACATTTTTTGTGATTTTGAGAAATGGCAGTGGCATTCAACTTTGAAATGGGGTCAACAAATTAACCTCTGTGTCAAAGATAATCTGTCCAAATTTATTTAGGTTATAAGCCCCACAAGAAAAGAGGTTTTGTATACTCTAATGACCTGCTGGACCTTTGGGGCTTCACTCCGTGAAGATGCCACTGGAACTGGGTCTGCTTCCAGCTCTTAGCTCAGCAGCTGTTTTCTCTGGAAGTGAAGCTCTGAGCTAATAGAGATCAGGCTGAATTCAGGGCAATGAAACTAAAAGCCTTTTTGTTCCCTGCTCTCCGTCTCCCTTCCTGCTAGAATACAGGCAAAGGGAAATGCAGTGATTTAAGTGTAGGACGAAAAGGCTTACAGACCTCTTAAATCTCGCCTGATTCAAGAATAATAATTTGATTCTCACTTTGTGTTCTCTCCTTCAAGTACACACCAATCTGCATTTAATGCTTTTGTAACACAGCACTGCAGGCTCTCTCCCATGGCCTCCTGTGTCAATCACAGCCGATCGGCCTGAGCTCTGAACAAGATCCCACGCTGAGATGGCTGAGCAGTCCCGCTCATCCGTCCCTGCACCTCAAATGTTTTTATCCCACTTCCCACTACCATGTGAAATGCCATGCCAAACACATACTTGCTACATATACCAATACATGGACTCATCAGAAAAAAAAAAGAAGCTGAGAGTTCTACGGGGACAAAGACAGGAACTGAATAGACAAATAGATCATGAATGGGAGCCAGGAAGGGGAAAAAAGGAGGATTAGGAACATATAAGGGGAAACTGAGGATGAATGGTCAAGATGAAATCTGGGACCCAAAGGAAAGGAGATGACAGTAAGAAAGAAAAGATTTTGAGGAGAAATATGACAGACTGGGAGCTGCCTCAGTGTAGACATTAGGATGTGGAATTATGATATGACTCAAAGGTGAAATCCAAGAACAGAGGTGGAGCTGGAAATGAGTGGGAATGGCAGTGTGGGAGAAGAGAAGCCAGGAGGACTTAGGTAAAAAACCTCTGAGATGGTTCCTACAGTTTGCATGCTGAGTTTCACTGGGAAAGAAGAAAGGGATTTGGGTCAAAAATTGACTAATGCTGAGTCTTCCTGGCTGCAATTTTACTTTGTACAACTGCAGAATCTCAACAGACCTGTTGAGGTCCTGTTTCTCTGTACTGCCACCTGTGCCACAAGTCATGCAAGCCCATCTTTTCCCTTCTGTTATAGCTATCATGTGGTCACAGTGAGAACCAGTTACTTCCTAATCTGGCATAAAACTTATTCACTGAAGGAGAAGAAGGAATAGCTAGCATGCCACCAGATAAGCCATTGATTCCGCTCATTCTGAAGCCATAGCGTCTTTACCTTTGCAAGAAAATAGGCTGGCAATCTAAGATGTGGACTGTGGGAAAGTGAGACATCCTATTCTGGGAGTTAAATAAAAAGGGAGCTGTGTTAAAGATGCCATGTGGAAGAATTTTTGCATTTTCACTCTGAGTTTATAATGAGAAAATTTTAATTTATACACATACCTAAAACAAAGTAATTTAGGAATGAGCTTTACAGATAAACCTAGATTATGTAGTCAAAGAGACTGGAGAACTCCTGCTTCTTTTTTGTTGTAGATGGAAACCTGATGAGGCAAGGGGATGACCGCTGGAGCAGTGGCTGTCCTGGCTAACTTAACTAAAAATTCTCCTTGATAGTTATATTCCATCCATTTCTGTTGATAACTTCTACACAATCATACCATGGCTAATTACCTGATAGACCCTCATTTCCTGCAGGTCAATTTTAGAGCTTAGGTCTGATTTGCCAGAGCACTAAGCCCATCAAAACTAATACATATCTATGGATTCTAGCTATAAAAAACAGTGGTGTATTCAGGACTTGCCCTTTGAACATGTAGAGCACTCTTAGCATAAAAAACCCCCAGAATTTAACTTCCTTAATGATGAGCATCCATGAAAATATTAATGCTGGTGTACCCTAAACAAGATTTATATTTGCAGTATAGTAAGGTAGTCAGTTGTGTGCTCTGAGTAACATAACAAAATTTTTAAGAATGCTGTATTTCCTGCACAAGATTATATATTCAGAATTTGGCAAAGTTATAGTGAAAAATTAATGTAACTATATTGTACTTGCCTTGATTAAAGGCCTACAATTCTGGGATTTTTTAACTTTCTGATAGCTTTGTAACCTTCAAAATGTACTTTTTATTTTTCATTGCTGTGATTCAGTTTAACTTGCCTTGGGAATACTGCAGTCTTTGCTAGCAGCAAATATTTGGGGCAACTAAAGACTGTTTGTACTATTATAAAAACAAATATCATGTATTAACTCATTAGCTGGCAGGTGTATATATATAAACAACATCTGGACATTTTTCATTTCTCTGGAGTACTGAACATAGCTATGGCTCAAATTGGAAGATAGGGGAGGGGAGGGGAGGGGAGGAGAGAAAAAGCAATGTGTGTAAAGGAAACTTAAAAGATTCAGTTCTCTCAGTCCTGTCCTTTTTAAGGATGAATCAGCAGTAGGGTGAGTATTCTGTTTTGCAAACAGAAACAGTTCAAGAGAAAGTCTAAAGAGTACATGGTTACCCAAGTGAGAAGAATGAATGATGAAGATTGTAGATGAAAAATCCCAGAACTATTAAAAAGTGTGTTATTGATGGACTGTGATGTAAGAATATTGTATGAGCCAATGGTTAGACATAGAAGCAGTGAAAAAGGAGACAGTAAAATCCAGACAAGTTTGTCATCATGATCAAGTTTGTCAAGGATGATCATACAACTGTGATTCCACCCACAGACATTTCTGAAACCCCACACAGGGAAATGCAGGCAACACATGATCACAAACCAAAAAAAGTGAGTGACTGGGGTATTGCCCTAAAATGAATAAGCATTTATATCATGAATGCTAGCCATTGCAAAACAGGGCAGATACATATGACAAAGTGTTTAAACAGGAGACTAGACCTCCTCAACTGAATAAAATCAGTAATACACTCAAAATCTTGTGAGCTGTCTTGGCAGGAGCAAAAAGGTGGAGCAGTGCTGATCAGATCAAAGTGCAGTAGAAAATGTTTGAAGAGCAATGCTAAGTTACTGCGTACATAGAAGTTAATTAGCAATAAAACACAGGGTAATATCAACTAAAATCACATTTTATGTAAAAAAGTAGAGATGTGGACCAGTTCCAAATGCATGTTTGTGTTTTAACATTCACACTGAGAAGAAATGCAGTTAACAGATAAGGTTTGAAGGAGGAAAAGCTCACATACACTTAAAATGTGACTTGAATAACATGACTCAGTCACACGATTTCTAAATCCTGCTGTGTTAGACTAGAGCTGACAATGATTCCCAGGGTGCTAACTATACTCCTGCACAACCAGTTTTTCTTCTTATTTGTCATTTCTGGACCACAGTTTATCAATATATTGGTGCTACAGCTTTTTAAACCATGCCTTTAAATTTGTGTTCTTTGGGTTTTGCTAACTTACTGCATTGCTTGTTCCTCTTATATTGCATAGTAATAGTGGTCTTGCTGATCAGTCACATCATTAAGATATTATTTAAAGATTTGGATATTTTATTGTAGTTAATAATTTGAATTAAGCCTAACTGTGAAAAACAAAAAGCAAAACATTGTAGCACAGTAAATTTGAAAGGTATCTGCAGAGTCCAGAACTTGGCTTAGCAGACAGTGGTTCAGAGTTAATGTGTAATCAGTTAAGTCAAAGGTACTTGATATTACTCAGCACTTTTTGTGATTGACTTTTAAGAACCAAATCAGATGTACTTCAAGATGACTTGTATGTTTCTTCTTTTTTTTCCATTAGTCTCTGTGTTTATTACCTTAACTGTTTCTTTTCTTTGGGAATATCTTGATTTGAAGCTTATATAGAACCTTTTGAATCTCAAAGTTCACCAGCAGATTAAAATCTGAAGCTGTTTTCTTCTACCTATCTGGGACATTTTTGACTGACCCTCCCATTCTTGAGGTGAAGACTTTTGATTTGCCCATGAATCAGCACCTGATCCACCAGTTTTCAATTGTCCGTATCAAAGTAAACCGGATTGGAATGATTCCTGTGATATTTAATGAGCAAGGTTCAGCTTATTCATGGGGCATGTACGTTCTTGCACCAGAGATCTCATGGCAGGCCTGGGGCATAGGCTAATGGCCCATCATTATGTTACTCAGATTGGGATCTTGTGCAGCAAATCTGTCAAAGCCTGAAGCTGTAGAACTGTTGGGGTTGCTAAATGTGTGACTCCCTGTGCGTGGGGCACACCTATGGGAGGTGTTGTGATTAGAGGAATTGGGTGGAGTATGAGCTAGAATCTGCACTTTGGACTCTATCCTAAATAGATACTTTTGCTAAATCAAATGTTCCAGTGAGTGGATAGAGACTAAGCTCAGGCAGGTCTAAAATGGGATCTCAGAAGTTACTTTATCTCAGTTTCTCCCTAAGGACTGAAGCAAGCACAGATCCTTTAAGAGGGGAAGTGGGAAATAGGTATGTAGCCAGCCTATGCCCACAGTTACTTTCCAGGTTTGTTACAGGCTAAGTTTAAACTGAGGCCGTGTGTACTCTGTTACTGAAGTCTCTTTTGATTGCCTCAGACTTCTCTTTTTTATTTCATTGCTGCCAGTTTGAACAACAATAGTGACAGTAATCAGAGGACCTTACTAGACTGGAGAGTTTTCCAGTAATGTCCCTTATCCGAGCCCCTGGGAGACAGCAGACTTCCCCGTGAGTTGGGTCTGGTCTGCATACCGGACCCTCCATTCCCCTTAGAAGGGAGTCTCCTATTCCAACTACCCTTCTTTTCCTGTTAACAGAGGAGATCTTGATGCAGGGTGCAGGTGGTGTTGGTTTAGGAGGCCCCACCATCCCAGAAGCATCTTTGCCCACCTCATCAGTTGTTTGGCCCTCTAGATCCAGAGCCCCACACCCGCTGTAAAAGGTACCAGTCCTACTTGTCAAATCCAGAGAAGGAGGAACCTTCTTCCTGGTATGTGCCGTGATGTGCCTTCAGCCTTCATCTTTAACACAGCCTTGGCTAACGGTCCTTTGACTAATTACCCTGCAGGGTTCTGAGTCCATCTGCTTCTTCACCACAACGGAGTTTCATGACTCCTGGGAGTCTGAAACTGTAGGGTTGCTGAAAATAATTGGTCTCTCTTTTGCTTGTTCACTTCAATATTGCATAGCCTGTTCACTTCTCCCTGTAGCTCTTTCACCTGGCAACACAGCTCCTCAAACACAGCACACCTTCTGCAAAATAACTCCTTGTTGTCGCAACCGTTCAAAGAAGCATCAGGCACTCCTGGCAGCCTGTGACCTGGAGAGCTACATCTACCATCAGCAGGTCTGGCTGCCTGGAGGCCTCTGACATGGCTGGGTCAGTGACCCTCACTACAGGGGATCAAGCTTGATGGTGTGTCAACACCACAACTAAGGAAGCTTAAACTACTATGCTAGTTACACTGGGGCTAAAAGGATTTCTTTGCTCTTCCTTACCCAGTGCTCAGTCCATTTGTTGCCTCTATTGGCTCCACCTGAATGGTTGGAGAGGAGCCTTTCCTGTGTGAACTGCTGTGCAAACTGATGTGCCACACTCCAGGTTGCTCATGGGCGCCGGAACCATTTAAATCTCCCATGGTTGCTCCTGGCACTGTCTCTTCCTCACCTGGTTGGCTGCTGAGGGCTTCCAGATCCTGACAAGGCTCGGGGCTGCTGCAGGTGTTTCTGAACAGGGGAACCCCCCTGTACAGCTCAGTCTCAGCCCCTGGACTTGCCTTCAGTCACAGCCACTTTGTGGACTTACCCACATTTTAATTCAAATTATGATTTCATGCTTTGTGTTATACTCTGCAAAAGCTGGAGGAGTCAAAATAATATATTGTCAGATGCAGATGTCAGTGTTTTAACCAAAGCAGCAGAGTCTTCTGGTCACCACCTGAGTGTGGAAAACCAGGCCAAAATGGAGCTCACAAACAGCAATCAAATAAATGGCTACTATAAATTAAGCAAGTGGGAATAAATGAAAAAAATCCCAAAGCAGGAAAGAAGTATTTAAAAAAGTAAAATAATTGTTTGCCATGAAAAACATCTGCAATCTTGTGACTTTCTTTCCTTATAGGAAAGAAACTTGGTGGTGAATGGGTTATGACATTTCCTTGATACAAACCTTTTCTCTGCAGAGAGCAAAGGCCTGATTTCCAGCTCAGACTAAATTTGGGTGTTTCCATTGTTTGCATTTCCAAACCTTCCTCTAGCCATTATTTTTTTTCTGCTGCTGTTCCGTGCTTTTGCTCTCTGCTTGATGTTCTGACTGTTTCTCTTTAGCAGATCACAGAATCGTAGAATGACTTGGATTGGAAGGGACCTCAAAGATCATTTAGTTCCAACCCCCTTACTATGAGCAGGGACACCTTTCACTAGACCAGGTTGTGTTGCTCAGAGCTCCATTCAACCTGGCCTTGAACACATCTGGCCTCTGCTTTCAGAAACACCCAGTACACAACGGTATCTTCCTGCCCACTTGCCCCAGTTTTAATTTCTGGGTAAGCTGTGGTTTTGGCTGTGACTTCCTGTCTCTCCCATTGCTCCAGATAAAAGCATCACTGCTCCAGCATTTGTAGCAGGAGAACCTGTGAAGGTCAGTAACCAGTTGCATCAAAGATGTGCCATCCCAACATCCATTATGCCCTTGTATTAAATTCACAAGCACTAAATGGATATATATGTATTTAATAGGCCCTTGTAAGTTTCAAACTTGTATATGTTCAGAATACAAATTATCGTATTTCTTTCCTTATTTTGGAAAAGGTCCCATTTAATTGAAAAACAAGTCTTTGCCATCAGTTTTTCTGATAACTTGCAGATTTTTCTATCACCTTAGACCAATTTTATATTACATGACATAGGCAGGTTGAAAACATAATGATACCATGATCGTTTTCTGTCAAATTCTTTATTCACTTCTGTTACGCCTATTTACATTTCTGTGATATTATATTGGAATTATCCTTAGAATATGCATTTTTTCCCTAGGTAAATTAAAATTTACTATTAAAAATTAAAGGAAATACCTAATTAGTGGTACTGAATAACTGATAAATTTTGTTCTTCTTGAGCTTCTCTCAAAATTAGAGTTTACTTCTATTTGCATTTAGATTTCTAACCTGGGGCTTGGCCTCTGGAGGGGAACAAAAAATGTTCGCTTAAAGGATCTGTTTATATCGGGTTACTTGCTTAAATATTCCAATAAATAATTTCATTCTGTAAATCTTTAAGTTATATTTTTCATTATATATATGTTTTAGAAAAAATTTGGTCTTCATCCCGTCTATCACTATCATTATCTTTAAAAGCCTGAATGGTCTCATTGAGCTCAAACTGAGAGACTACTAAAGTTCAATGATATAGTGAGGAGGCATCTGCTGGAAATTTTGCACTTGTAACAGATACTATTTCAGCAGTGAGAACAACACCAAGGACTTGAGCCTATATGTCTTTCACATTTAGGATTCCTAGCAAAGTCAGGGGAAATCTTCATGAAGCAGAAAAGTGTAATAGTATAATTATTCATCTGCTGGAAAATGGCGTATTATTCTAACACCTATTAAAATTGATACCTTTGTAAGTTTCTATCTCAACAATTTTGAAAGCAGTAAAATATGTGCAGGAATTGTTAGGTATTTTTTCTTTTCTGAATCATAAAATTTTGCCCTTAAAACTTTACAGAAAGTCAAATACTAGGCAAATATTTTCTCCATACAATGGTATCTTTCTTTCTACACTGTTTTTGTAAACAAAAACTTAGGAAATGATAGAAAAAAGCTACTAAATAAAATTCACTGTGTCAATTCACTTTTCTTTTAAAAAGAATTTTAACTGACCCTAAATCAAAGCATTTTATGTTGCAATTTATTGGCAGTGCAGCATGTTGAGTTTCAAGTGAGCTGTTTGTCTCCTGAAATGGACAGGAGAAAAGATACTCTGAAATTACACTGAGAAGATGTGAATAACTCTGGTACTTCTCACTCATTCATTTAGTGTTAGTTGTTGCAGATATGAAAATAAGGACTTGTGTTGAAAGTGTTTGCAAATAACTTTTCCATTTTCTGACTAATGTATCATCTCTAGATGACAGCAAATGGAGTGAGGCAACAACCATATCATTCATCATCTGGTATGCATAGGAGTGTCTCTCTCTCTTGTCTCCAATACAGGTATGCCAGGATGGGGCTATGACCCAGAACTCTGAAAAGCAGGTGTCATCATACTGGCTATCACAAGTGGCCCCCTCTATTTTTTTAGGAAGTAATTTCTATCAAAAGTGGTAGTGTAAGCGACTAGATCCGTGCAGAAGTTGATTACAGAATAATTTGTGTAAAGTCTGTCTCCTATATCCAAGGGATATTGTGCTTCTGCTTGGAACAATGAGAAGGTGTGGTCCTTCCCAAACACCTGATTTTATTCTAATATTTAGTATTGTAACTATGGACTTACTCTTATTACTACCCTATTAATATCCTCCCATATGCATTTATAGGTCTTGTTTATGTATAATAATGATTGGAGCTCATTCATAGCTGATCCTGCTAAGCACTTGACCCTTAGCCTTCATCTTGAAAGGCTTTTTCATCAAACTTAGCTTTGAGCATGTGAGTCCAAGGTGTATGTGTATTATGGCTCCAACATCTTGGCAAAGAGCTGCTCCAGCCTGGGGCCTGAGTGCCTCAGCTCCACCTTAAATTTTTGGGTCTGGTTCAGTGTTGTGCTTTGGAAAGGTGCCAGATCAGTGTCCCTCAAGGCTGAAGTTCTTCTGTACATTCACAAAAAGGCAGTAATGTGGGCCATAGCAATGCAAGACTTTTCACACATCTCAGCAAACAATGCTGTACAGAAGGAGCCATGTCTTCCCTGACAAGGAGCTTCAACCACTGGGTCATTCAAATTGATCCAAGGAGTCAAGAGCCTCAGTTCCTCAGCTTAGACTGAGCAGTCCAAGTCCTCTAATTTAGTTGATGTTTCACCTCTATAAACAGCTACCTAGCACAGGTAGTGCTTGTTCTGACCTGGAGGTAATAATAGGTTCAACAAACATGGAACTAGATTCCAGACTACTCAAACCAGTCAGAACAAGTCAAGTGTCTTCCCAAAGCCCAGCCCGCACTGTCCTCCCTTGCTAAAAGGCTTCTCAGTGCTGCAGTTTGGCAGTCAGCAGGCTATAGCACTGAGAGAAAATTTCAAATTCAAAGATCATCCTGATCTTAAAATGTCAACAAAACACCTGCTCTTCCAGTGTCAGGAGGCCACTGATGAAACACAAATGCCATTTTTAATTATGTACAGATTATTATATGGCAGTTTTAAATCACCTATGTCAAATTTTTGGTGTAAACTTACAAAGCAGTGAGTGCTTAGTTTGCCAAAACACTCAGGAAATGCCTTTTAATACAAGTTACTGGTAATACTCAGCAGCAGAGACCCAGCAGTGCCCTGCTGTCTTTCCTGTGACAAGCAGAGTATTGATCCCCGACATCTCCACTGCCTCAGTCAGCCTGTCTTTTAGATGCATGGAATTTTGAAAAGCAGTAACTAACACTAGGTCAAAACCAGATAGTTTATTTTTTCTGACAATCCCTTCTGATATTGTTCACAGGATGGAAATGCTTGTGGCACAGAATTATCAATAAGCTCTCCATGCAGAAGAGTTCTTTAGTTCCAATGAGCAGACAAAACCTGTGTCCCTCAGGTTCTACCTGGCTTTTGTTGATCAAGTGATCTGATGCTTGAATTGTTCTTACAGGCTTTGCTTTCAACAAAACAAAAAACAAAACAAAACATTGTTTTATTGAAAGCAAACAGTGAAGCTGTGGCTTGAGATGCTCAGGTTGATCTTTAGGAAACAGGAGAGTAATGCAGCAGTGGTAAAGGTTGTACAGAGAAATCAGTTTATCCCACCCGTGGAGATTTTGAGCAGCTGTCTGACCTGATCCTGAGTCAATGATGGTCCTGTTCCAAGTGAGAAGCCACAGTAAAAAAAAGTCAATAAATAACTTCTAAACAACATGAAATGTGTGTCCTTTTTTGCTGCATTCTTAGGTTTACTGAAATAAACATTCTGATTTGAAAAAACAAACAATTGTTAAGCCTGGATATTTAAACTGAACAAAAGTGGTTTTCCAGTAGTGATTAAAAAAAAGGAAGAAAAATAAAGATTTTAATACTGGTATATTGAAATTAAAATTAAAATTAAAATATACATGGCCACAGAGAGCTGCAGTGGGAATGTCTCCCTCCTCACCAGAGTGAGACTCAGTCCACAGAGGTTTGCACATATGGTAGCCCACTTTTCATTGCTTGGAAACTTTATCACATCATTTGCAAAAAGTGATTTGTGTTTTGGGACAGTAATTCATTTTTTAGAAACTTTCTTTTTATTCACTGCTAGAGATGGGCTGAAGCCAGTTGTGCCTGAAATGAAACCAAAAGCCTCATGAGCAGATGGCCTAGCATGTTCAGCAAAAGTGCTATGTGGAAATGTGATGTATTCTTCACTAATGAAGAACCTCGAGGACTATCCTCTCTGTTCACCATCGGCCTCTGAATGTGTATCATTCCCTTATTCTCACAGGCACTGCTGCAGATGAGATTTAAGAAGTAGGAGTAGCACTAAGATTTAAAAGTCACATTATATTTTATTTTTGTTATTTATTAATTATATTAGATGTGTTTTGTGGGGTTTTTTTTTGTTTGTTTTCTTAATACCTAGCAGCACAAATACTTCTAAGGGTTGACTTGTCTATATATATGAACTGGAATATATCTGCATATGTAAATTGAAACCACCCTAAATGGACATTATGATATCCCTTTCAGTGTCCTTAGTGTAGGCTACCTCATCTGATTTTTCTCCCAATTTATTCAATTTAGGGTGGGGAGGAAGAGAAGGAGACACAGTTCCTACATGCTTTCAGCCATTCTTAAGGTTAAAGCTTTCTTCTCCCTCAACTCCTTTCCTCTGGTCAATGTAATGTTTGCCTGGCTTTCAGTGTCAGATCTCAGAGCAGCTCCTGCCACATCATCACCTGCCATTTCAACACAGCCTATTATGTTCAAGATGAGCACACTTAACTGTGTTTTAATGTACAAAGATGAATAAGTAGGTGTCTACTGATAAGGTGGGTAGTTAAACTCCCGTTATGGTAAATGGTGTCCTTGAATGGACAGGCATTACCATCATAAGTTCTGGGCTCCACCCAGCATAACTCTTAAGTAAGCACCAAGGGGACACCAAAAATAAGATGTAAATGCCTGCAAAAGAAGTTTAAGGTGTTAAGTATGGAACTGAATCCCACCCTGGCTGATTGCCAGCAGTACTTTTCCTTTCTCCCCAAAATTGTCACTCAGTCTTTTCGTATTTCCATTTCACTTGTTTACCTGCTCCCCTTTCTCCTACATGTCTTGTTTAATTCCTTGTTTTGTTGTCTCATATAATTATTTGTTCTGGAACAATGTGTTCAAAATCTGCTCTTGAACAAGACAACCTTTGTTTGTACCTGGTTGAACTGTCGCTCTGATAAAGTGCTTTCCTCCTCCTGACAGTAAATTTGACACAAATCATTTATCCTCTCACCTCAGCTTCATATTTAATGTACAAACATGCTTGTTTGTTTGCTTGCTTGTTTTCCGAGGGAGGGAGGTTTGTCATTAAATTTTGGTTCTGTTAAAGAAAAGTGATTTTTTAAATGACTGATTAGTGTTTTATCTATCAGTTTCTAAACCAACATTGCCTACAGTCTTGTTAACATACCTGATCCTCAGGCATGCTAATTTTTAAACCCTTTACAATCAAAAAGAGCTGTGGAAGTTTAATTGGTCTCCTGCTTTCTGTGAAGGGTTTTCTCCGTGGTGGTTTGTGACTGTCTATATGAATGGCACAACAACAGTGCAAGAAAGAGTTCACAGAATCTGCGTGCAATGCACAAATTACGATGATAACACTGAAGAATCCTCACCTTCCCCCAGTTGTATCTCTCCAAGCAAATTTGAGAAGACTATCTCACATACAACAAAACTATATGCTGTATTCTAAGCATCACTGAGCTAGTTTAAATCTGGAGTGATTTCATCTACTTTCCTCCAGCCTAAGTGAGATCAGGATATGCCTGTATGATCAATACAGTAGGCATGTTGACCTAAACCTTCTGGAAATAAATAAATACTGTCAGGAACAGTCCTCTTGCAGGGAAACAGACAAAACCACCTGACTTTAAACAGACTTTTAAAAAACACATCTCTTATGAAAGCTCTTGGGAGCAGGAGTTCTTTCAGTCTCCCGGGGCATAGCAAGCAAAGCAAGGTAAGTTATCTTGACACCAAGTCCTCGAGCAGCAGATCTTTTGGGGAATGAACAAAGTGCTCTGTAGAGCCAGCCTGGCTTATCATCAGAGTCATCTGTATCCTTGAAAAGTACAGCTGGGGTTAGGGAAGCTGCAGAGAACACTTATGTTAGACTGACATGCTTCTCCAAGGAAAGGAATCATCACGACTTCAGTTTCAGGCTAAGTATTTTTAGTGCTCTTTGCTCCTGAGGGGAGTTTCTATCATAACCAATTGATTTGCATGGCACTTATTATTAGATATAAGGTTGTTGGTTTGTTTTTTTTCTTTTAATTATTTTTTTCTTTAAAAAAGAGAGAAACATACTTGAAAAAATTCCATGCTTTTCAAGAATTTTCCTTATTACAGTAACCCTGTGTGAGTTATTTCCAGCAATCCTGAACTTTAAACTGGGAATCTTTATCATATTAAATAGGTACTATGTTGTGCAAATAAATATATACATATGAACCTGTACAAATTTCAAAAAATATTTCTTTCCACTGTTTTGGTAATCTCATGTAATTCACTGACACTTTGGGAGTAATGCAATTTAATGCAAACACTACTCAGTTGACCAATCTGCCAGGAGAAACAAGTCTGTATTGTAAAAAAATAACAAAGACTATATTTTTTTCTCCTTGTTTTCTGATTCCTCATTAAGTAGTAAGTTACTTTTGACAGCTGTTCATTTTTAATTTTGGCCATATGGAGGCATAGTGGAATGATGTTTCCAACATTCCCCCTATTCAGGATTACGAAAAATGAGGGAAGCAAATGTTAAATCCACAAAACCATACAGAAATAAATTTTTCTTTAATTTTTTTTTTCCCCCCAGAGAAAGTCAAAAAGAGATTTTCCCAAATGTATCAACCGAAATTCTCATAAAACTTGACCAGACTCTGCTAAGTGACTGGAAGCAGGAAAAACTGTTGTAATCCTGGAGAGAGTCAGTAGGATTTTGAGAGGTGGGTATTATTGGTTCAAGTGAGGATACTATTCTTTGTACTTCCTCCTGCAATTCATGTTTACAAATAGCCCATTAATGCAGTTTTGCACCACAGCTCCACAGTTCTGGTTTTTTCTTTTTTAAAATCATATTTGCATAAGCTAAACTAGTGATGTACAGACTGGAGAGTGGATGGCTTCTGCTTTTCATTCACATATGCTGGCAACAGAGAAGTTCACCTGTGTTCTGGAAGAGAAATGTGAATGCTAAGGAGAAGACACATGGCTCCACCAATACTTTCAGGCCGGTATTTCTGAACGAAGCAATTCAAAAGCTAACATTCCATCAGTTTATTTACTACATGCCAGAGTCTGGTTTTCTCAGTTGGTTGTTAAACAAAACAGCTGTCTCCTACACATCTGTTTACAGAATGTATTACCAGATTGTGCAATGAAAGATTAGGGAACTTTGTTTTAATTTGAAATGAGATAGTGCAGCAGTCTTAGATCCAGTATCTGTGCCTGAACCTTTGCTTAACTGTGGAACAGTGCTGACCAAGTAATACTCAGTATCTTTCTACTGTCCTGCTTAGTGATCTAGACACATGACAGCAGCCTTTGGTCACATCATTTGAAGCTTAGGGAGACCAGTGATCAGAAGACAAGTCAATGGAAGATTTATCCTAATTTAGCAAATTATAGCAGATACGTTGATTAGCTGTTTATGTATTTCACAAATCGTGATTGAGAGGCCTAAACATGGGATTTGAAGACCTGTGACAAGAGGAACGTTGTGCACAATTCAAACCTCTTCTTTCACCATGGATTGAGATGGGCTAATTAATACTTCCTTTGTCATGGACTAAGCATGTATTCACAGATGGATATTGCCCTTCAGCTCATATGATATAAATAAAAAAGCTGAAAGCATTTCATGGAATGTCTGAGCCCTGTGTTCTGATTTGAGCCTAGTTTCTATGTGTGTAGCTTCTCACTGCCTTCTTTCATTTTCACCACACTTTTGCATGGGTTGAAAATAATTTCTTCACTTCTGAAAGATACTGTGCTAAAAATATTTGCAAGGTCTTTGAAGATGTAATGCGCTGTTCCATTAAGTCAGTGACCCAAACCCTATTTGAACTAAGGCCTCCCTGGTTGCTTTCTTTCGGGTGATTGTGTTGTGAAGCCCCAAAAAAACCCAGTCATTAGAAAGCTCTCAGCAGCTGTTCTCTGAAAATCAGAACCACTGAAGACAGTTGCAATACCAGTTGTGTTCAGATAGTTGTCAAAGCGGATCTGACAGAGCTTACTGGAGGCAACAAGAAGCAGTGACTTTCAAAAAAAAAAAAAAAAGATAAAGGAGAAAAGAAATAAAGATGTTAAATAGTAAAAGATCAGAACAGGCCTAATCTCATGTAAGTAAACTCTTTCCTTCAGTTGATTGGGACCTCTTGAAATGAAATAAGGAGATATATAATCAAACTGGAATGGCTCTTGCTGTGACAAAGTTTCTGGCTGTGTGTTGTAACAATTATTTTTTAAGTATGAAACTCACTCCTTTAAGTCATGGAAAATTCCCACAACTTCTCATTTCTCAAGGGGAATTCCAGGCACACCAAGTGAAAATTGTTTAGAGGAACATCTGTTTTGTCTCATAAATTATGTGACAACATCTTAATAGAAGCACACCATGCCTGTATATATTTCTGTGCTTTCACCCATTAATTACCGAGAATATTAAGGTTCTATTTTACTGTGCTTAAAACATCTGGTGCCAAAAGAAGCAGCAAGGAGAAGGGAAGCATGGTTATGTTATTAGACTCAACAATCCCAAAATACGGATCAGCACTCATTACTGTCTGTTGTTTCCATATTAAGCTAGTATTTATTGTGCAACTCATTGACATATATATATTATGAAGTATTTAATTTAAATAAATATATAACAGTGTTCTATCGTGCAGTATTTTTAATAAACTCAATTTATAATAGTTAACAAAAGCATCATGTGGTGTAAATTCAGCCAACTTTTGTATCCAACTTGGTAACACACCCAAATTTTAATCTGGTGTCCCTGAAAACACCTGCAAGACTTTCTTAGGATCCGATACTACACCAGGAAGAACATTGAAGCCAAGCTTTTCGTTCAGTCCTGTGGTCTTGATGTGCTAAACAACCAGCAGATGCAGAAGCAGCCCTGTCACAGGGGGAGCCATCCGTCCATCACGTTTTCAATGCCCACAGCCAAGGCACAGTGTTGAACACTTTGCAAGACTGAGAACCGACACTTCAACACTTGGACCTGACTTCCTGGCCTAAGCTGGCCACAGCAATGCCAGGAGAGAAAAGCAAATGATTGGGAATATCTACAGGTTTCTAAAGGAAGGCTTCCACTTTATGTACAACTAAACCAGCTCCAAATTCCAGCATCTGTTTTTATGCTTTAAATTACCCCAAGTAGTTTCTTCATTTTCCAAAACTGCACTTCCTTAAAATGCCTGCTATTACACTATTACATTTTATTGTGCATTAAACATCTGGTATCAACAGCCTAAACAACAAAAAAGCATGATTATGCTGTCAGACTTAATAATTCAGAAATATTAACCAGCTCTTATACTATCAGGAGTTTTTCATGCAAAATTGGCCCTTAATGTGTATTTTGCACTTATGAGACTTTGCACATACCAGCATAAGATAACAGTGTTCAATCTTTCATGTAACTAACAGAGTTAATTTGCCTAAATGAAATCACTTTATCAGCAATACTCTTGCCCTGCAAAAACCAAGGGATTATCATAGTCTGTTAAAACATACCAAACTGTGATCTGGAAAATGGGGGCGGGAGGGACTTCTTCTGTGCAATAATAGATTAGGAAAGCTATTTAGCCTTAAGCAAACTTGAGAGCTATGGAGGCTGAACCATGTGGAAGGAGACCATAAAGCTCCTTGCCTGTTCAGTAACCAAATGACTGCTGCTTAGTTAGCTGTAAGCTTCAGTTTGAGACCTTTTGCTCCCATATTTAATTAAAACATCATTGTCATCTTCTGTGAGTACTGAGCTGTAATACTGCAGGCCTATTCAAGATCTGTTTCTTAATTGGTCTTAAATAGGTTAATTGCAATTCAAAGAACAAGTCATTACCAGTGGGATGCAAGTGTATGATGCAATGGGACAGAGCATGAGCTATTGGCTGTAATGCCCGATGAACAGCATAGTTATTATTTTAAGGTTATGGTTGGAAACATTTTTATTACACAGATTTCTGGAGTTTCCTTCACCAGCCACCTCCTCCTTCCTACTTTTGCTCTGTGAAATCTACCCCTGCAGCTGCTGCAAACTTCACATTCACTGTTCAGGTGTCTCTGCAGCAATGAAAGGGCTGGGAACCTTTGCTGAATGGCATAACACCAATAATGGGGGGTTTAAGAGACCTTTTTCTCTTCTTTAGTAATCAGTTGCAGTTTCAAGACAACAAAACCAGTGTAAAGTACCTGTGCAGTCTCACTGCCTGCAGAAAACAGCCCTTGAACCCCTGTGGAGTCCTCAGACTGTCTGTATGAGAGTGGTATGAATATGTACCAGGGATTTAGTAGCAATGCCATTGCATTATGAACACTTACAATCAAAGCATTTGAAAATAGTATCACAAGTGTTTTCTGACTTGTCTAATATCACTTTATTGAATAACACTCCACAGCTTTGTTTCTCAGTTACGCAAACAGATACTATTAATATATTAATGTTTCTGTGTGGTAGGCTCCAGATAGCCAGCCTTTTCAGGAAATCTTGAAATAATGTTGTATATGGAAAATGTATACTTATATAATCCTCAGAAAGTCTAAGTAATTTAGGCATTCAGCTAGGTAGATACAGATTTTGCATTAATGTTTTAAGGAAAGTTGCATTTTTAATCCTTTTACTGGCTTCTAGTCCTACCAGGCACATAGTAACATCCCCTGGAAATTGAACGGAGGATAATGTAAACCTCTTCAAGAGGCAGCAAGACTACTATCTTCCCCAAATAACCCGAAGCACAAGGGGCTGGCACGTGCCTTGGCATGAGAAAAAAAAATCTGACTAACTTCTCTGGCACTTGCCTTCACTTTCACTCATGTCTACTGCAAGCCACGGGTCCTGGTACAATTGTACCACCTTCCCTCTCAATGGCTGTAGTCCTAGGAAACACAACCCTCTGTCTTCTGTATGTTTCAGAGTTTATAGCACTCACAGAAGTCCTGGCACTGTATGAAGGCATTTGCAGTAGCAAAGTGCAAAGAGGTATTCAGGGAATCTCCAAAGCGTCTAAGGCCAAAACTCGGTTAGGGTATGGCTTTCTCAGATGAGAATTTAACAGGGAGAAAGCAAAAGGTATTCAAATCATGTATTTTAGTTCCTGAGTCTGAAAGGCTTTCCCATGACTTTTTGAACATTTCCTAATGCTGTTTTCCTCTGAGATGCTGTTCTTTAGCCAGATGCCCTGAACAGAGAACACTGTGTCCCCAGCTTCACTCTTAGCTTTCTGGTCAGTGTAGTCTCCAAAGAGCTTAGCTGTCAGCAGGATTCATAGATACAAATTTGATGCAATTTGGGGTTAAACCATGAATTATTTTCAAAATTAGGACAAAGGTCTTAGTTGGCACTGAAAAATTATATCAGGACAGTGGAGAGCTGAAGTGCAATGCTGTATTTAGGAAGTTCCTGTCTCCTGCTATCCTGACTCGTACTTTACTGGTTGGTAATAGCTCTAGACAATAGAGTTTTCTGTCATGACCAGATAAATCTGTATTCTTCCCCTTCTTCTTGCATTTGGCATAATAATTACCTAAAGAGCTTGTTTTCAAGAAGGTACAAAAAAGCATGTTTAACATGCCTGAGCAAACACCCCAAGCGTGCAGGCAGTGGCAATGTAGCAGGTGGATGGCAGAAAAGAAGGTTATTTTTAGGACTTTGCGAAACCTAAATCTGAAGACTCAAAGCATGTCACATAGGTCACTGAACAGCTGTTAGACTGTGAGCACTCTCAGTCTGCATTCAAATCAGTGAGCTGGAGGTAAAAGAACAAATTTTCAAATACTGTATGTTCTCCAACTGCTTTTTTTTAATCATAGAATTATATAAACATAGACTGTTAAGGAATTGGAATAGACTTTAAGGATTGTCTAGTTCCCCCAGTGCCTTGTGTAGGGACGCCTCACATTAGACCAGGTTGCTTAAGGCTTTATTCAACCTGGCTTTGAATACTGCTGGGGTTGGGGCACCCACAGTCTCTCTGGGCAACCTGTTCCGGTGCCTAACCACCCACACAGTGAGAAATTTCTTCCTAATATCAAACCTAAATTTCCCCTCTTTCAATTTGTACCCATTGCTCCTTGTCCTATCACTACAGCTCCTGATGAAGAGTCCCTCTCTGGCTTCCCTGTAGGCCCCTTCAGGGGTGCAATGAGGCCTCCATGCAACCTTCTCTTCTCCAGGCTGAATAGCCCCAACTTCCTCAGCCTGTCTTTGTAAGGGGGGTGCCCCAGTCCTCTTACCAACTTTTTGGCTCTCCTCTGGACTTGCACCAGGAGTTCCATGTTCTTATGTTGGGGGCACTGGAACTGTGCTCAGCAGTTCAGGTGGTGTCTCAGAAGAGCAGAGTAGAAGGGGAGAATCATGTCCTTTGACCTGCTGGCCACGCTGCTTTTGATGCTCCCCAGGATTCAGGTGGCTCAAAATATTACAACTCTGAAATTTTACAACAACTGAAACTTTTCCACTCTGGAAAGGTGTCAGCCCACACTGTGTGGGATTAATTTGACCCTATACATATCTGCAGAGGAGACTACACATATGAGTTACTCGACCCCTTTTTTAGCAACAGAGAGACATACTCTTTCAAGGTGTGACCCATCCCATCATAAAGCAGATGTCAAAGACAGGTCAGATACATTCTCCTTTTCTCTTGACTGCTGAAGAAGCCAAGAAGAACAATCCCACGAGTTACTGCAGATGTCCAAGTTTTTTGAGATTATACAGTCCTTATACCTATGCTAAGAAAGTCAGACCACTTTTTATTACATTTATGTTTAGGGAAACTGGACTCAGGAGAACACTAAGCTATAAAACCCAAGCAGAAAGTGTTCACCAACTAAATAGGGTCTTCAGAAGTCCATTTAGATGACAACAGCAACATGAGGACTGAAAGGAATACTCAGTCTCAAACTTTTCCAGAGAAAGTGTAGACAAATAAAATATCATTAGTCTGGAGTCTTTTGGCAGTGGGAGGATCAACATCCTTCAAAACTGCCAAGAAAACAAGTGACAGAATTATTGCTGATCACTACCCACTGAGATTTAATGATTTGCACAAGTCAGGGCTTGCAGGCAGCAATAATATCTCCCATCAGAGCAGCTGAGAAATTGTCATTGAGGAAAGTCATTGACAAAGCCACAAGATTTTAGGTACACAATTCTTTTCTCTAAAGCATTCTGCTTTTTCGAACAGAGATGGATAAATTCCGAGCTAAATACAACTGGAGAACACTTGCCTGGTTCCACAGTGCTCACTAATATAAGGCCATATTTCATTCACATTTAGTGGTATACTGTTAAATGGTCTTTCTTGTATCACTTTGTTATTTGTGGAATATGGTCCTATGTGAATATTAATCTCTTGCTGAGAAATTACAACACTATTCTATCATATATGAAACTTAAGTCACATAAACAAAAGGTTCACAGATGTGGTTGGGAACAAGCACAGAAAAATTCTGTAGTAAGTCAGCTGTTGGGGCAAATTGAAGAGTCAAGTAACTCAGACACATCGGTGTCTGTGTGAAGGTATTTGCTATATTTCCCCCACACATTTTCTGTTCCTATTTCCTCAATTTCACTATCCTCCACTGACAAAGATGGTTGAAACCTACATTGCAACTTGATAATTATCTCTTTTTAAAAAGTAACATGACAGAAAACAAATCCTTGAAATCTAAACACCCGTTGTGTCCAATTCTTCCAGCTACTGTAAGCTAACAAAAAAATTAATCTAGAATTTTAAGTCATTTCTGTTAAGCAGAGGATTTCACTCCTTCTATACCAACAAATTCTTTCCCCTTGAAAATGCTTAAAACACACTAGATATTTGGGAAAAATCAATCAGAATTTTTCCTACAGAAATCCAAGTGTACATGACCTTATTACCAATCCTGATTTGGCAGATGTGAATTGCCTGTGTTGTCACAAGGTAAATACAAGGCATTTTTATATTTTCATTTTGCTCTTTTCCATTCATCCAGATGTTGGCAGCATCTAAATGGATGTTGTGTATTACAGTACCATCTACATTCTTTCTTGTATTATTTACAGCTGCAATTTTGTAGTTTTATAAATCAATTACTTTCCTATTGCTCTACAGATTCCCTGCCTTTCTGAATTATTCTTTATATAACTGTAATTGTTAACTTAGAAACAAACCTATGTGCACCAAGACATAAGTTATCCTGAAGATCTGGAAAAGAAACAAGGAAGAAGAAAAGAACAGGAAAAGCAGTTAGGAATAGGAGGCCTTTTTCAGGTTGCGTGAAACACTCTTCTGGCCAAGGATCCAGGAAAGGGAAAAAAATTAAAGCATGAATTCTAGTACTGAGAATGTAAACATTAATAAAGATAGCAAAAAAATATTGAAAATAGTTTGATAAAAGTATAAAAGCAATAGAATGTTTGTCATAAGGGAGAAGAAATTATGTGAAACAACTTTTGAGGGCTGAGAAATTACTCAAATATGAATAGCGCTGTCAAGAATCATAACAGCATAGGTAAAAATCTGTGTGAGTTCTCTGTGTTGATGCTGCTCTAGAAGAGGACACACAGGTTCTTGTACTGGAACTTGTCTATACAGGGAACAAGTTGTAGAAATAAGTATCAAGTATCAAGATGAGGAGAGAATGCTATGACAGTCTTGCATGGAGCCTCTTCTGTTTGAATTATAAATAATCTGGAAAGAGAGGTGACAAAGTTGCAGATGATTTTAAACCATTCATGATAGTAAATGTCTACAAGGGGATAAAAAAGTATTTCATGGTACTGAATGACTAAGAAAAATAGAGAAAACTCCATATCCATAAACATCAAATAATGCTTATAGGGGAAAAGAGTTGTAAACTATGCGTACACAGCGAGATGCTTTAATTCAGCTGTTACTGCTCAGCAAAGAGATATTCACTCATTGTGTGTATTAGAAGTCAGAGGCCATTAAAAAATCCCAGATAGATGGTTAGAAATTATTAGGAAAGGAATCAAAAACAAACCAGAAAGATGCCATCGTGAATCCCTGTGTATCCCATGAGTTCTGCGTGCTGTTCTGGTTCCTTCCATATCAGGAGGGATACAGCAGAAGAAGAGTGTGAAAATGGTGATCAGAAGAACAGAGAAAGGCTTCCTTCATGAACAGGGATTAAAGAGACTCAACTCCCCTCAGTCCGGAAAAGGAAAATTTGAGGGCAAATCTGTAAAGTCACAAACATGGAGATGAAGAACTGAGAACAGCTAGTAGTTGCCTCTCTGTTATAGAAATAACCAGGCAGCATAACCAGGCAGCAAAACAAAAATACATGATTTTTTTACATGGTAATTAAGTTGTAGAGTTCATTTCAAGAATATCATAGGCTCTGTACATGGGTGTAAAAATAGGGCTGTTTAAACGGAAAGATATAGCTGGCACATCCAGCCCACAAAGTACATAAGACTGCACAAAATGGGAGTGTGTTTGAAGGGAGTGTTGTGATGGCCATGCTCTAGCCTTGTCATAGAGTATTAAAGAACATGTACTGGATAGAATAAACTGTGGCCTGACCCAGTATGAGGAGATGTACAGAGTCCAGTACATCCCAGAAGCTTTCCTGGTTTTTACCATCCCTAGTTAATGTCAGTTTGTGCCTGTCTGGTAGATACAAGTGTCTAGAACTAACTGGGGATTTCTCTATTAGAGAAACATCTTTAAGAAACAACACTGCCTCTATGTGCCTCATGAGATCACTTAGTAGGAATAAAGAAGAGGTTTTTATGGAGATAAAAAGATTAAGAGTGACTGTTACTGGCCTCATATGGGGGACTGGAGGGAGATTAGAAAATCTCAGAAATTTCAGAAAACAGACTTTCCGTTTGCGCTCTTAATAAACATCCAAACTCTGTAAGGCAGTAAGTCCCGCTGTAAGTTATGTTCTACCTATCTCTGCTAATAGATGCAAACATCTCTCCTTATGGTCTCTCTTAATGGTGGACATTCGTCTTTGCAGGCAAACATTTTGTTCATTTCTGTTTTTAGAGGTGTTATAAATCTTACCTCATGCTTGGTGCTAAAACTGCTTGCAGCAGGAACGGGAAAACAATGGTTGCAGAAAAGATTATGCTTCAAGAAATTAAACTAACGTAGTACCAAAGCCTTCTGTAGCAATAATTTTGCTGTGTCCTAGCATTTGGGGTCTTTGTGCTGTGTTATTTCCCACATCTGGGCCTTGGCAGGTGGAGAGGTGCACTTAACTTCCTTCAGCTCCATGCCATTACACTGTATTTGTTTTCACTGTTTGCACAGATGTAACTGTAAAAACTTTACTTGAATGGGAGCTGTGAGAGCTTGGGAAAACCCACCTGGAAAACCAGCTTGTTTTTTAATATATTTTGTTCAGAATAGCTTACCAAACTTGTAGGCTTAGGGAGAGCTTAAATAAAACCAGTGTAGAGTTTTAAATGGGGGAGAATGGAAAGGCTCATGAAGCAAAAGTACAAAATCAAAATAAAAATACTAGATGGCAAAGAGTTAATGGGGAGTCAGAAGCAGACAGTGCCAGTCATCATTGACATTGCAGATGAAATGTATAAACAGTGTAGAATGGGACAGTGGAACCACCAAAAGGTTGAGCAACAATTTGTCTGACCCCTCTGCCCTGGAGAGGATACACACCTGCTGCCCTCCTGCCAGCCTGCTGAGGCTGTGGGAGATAGGCTGGACTCTGAAAAATGGGAGACTAGGACTAACGATTCAGTGAGACTCGCAGATTCAGCATGGACATTTTGTGTCTGCTGATGACAAATGAAGAGTGTCTCTTTATAGCTGGTAGCTCTGAAGACCCCGTGGCTTTGCAGCAGCAGCAGCAGCAGTGCAGATGCTCCAGGCCAAAGATGGGCTTTCAAAGTGCCCGTGAAATTCTTCTCATGTGCAGCAAGGCTGTACAGATGTGTTGCAGAAATGAAGGGTCTGAAAAGGGGCACAGAGGGTTGCTCCTGGCAATGATTCACTAGGAGGAAAGAGCAAAGTTCCAATGTTCGAAATGAGTCTAATGAACTCGACAGCTTTCCTGTCGAATCAACAGGGGCAGGAGCACCTCTGTATAGTTCTGTACAGAGTTACTGTTATAAGTTCATCATGATTCATCAACAATATTGCAAAAAGTCTGTGATAAGGTCATGGATTGAGGAGTGAACAATTCTTACTTTTGTTTCATTTGGAAAAGCAATATTCACAGCACCCTAGATGTCTCCATATTATTTTCATCCCCGTGAATCCTATTGTTTCCTAAGTGGGTAAAGGATCTACACTTCAAAACTGAGCTGGATGCCCCCCTTCTATTCTATAATGAATAGAAGGGAAAATTTTCCAGCAACTTAAAAATTTCTGAACACTTAAAACCAGAAACACTAGCGCTTCCCATGTCCTTTGGAAAATAAGGTGTATTCTAGGATGAAATCTCTAAAGTGTGATAGTGTACCATTTATTTCTGCAAAGGTCACTTTATTTTAAAATAAAACCCTTGTTTTAATTTGTGGTGGGTGTGACTGTTCAGACAATTACTGGTGATGAGAATGGGAATCCCAAAGCCTCTGTAATATTAGCCCTTGAGGATAGAACAAACTAAACTGTTGCTATTTGCAATACAGAATTAGCCAAACACAGGCATGATACACACTTACAGAAGGGCATCCATGTCCCAAAGAACTTAATGCTGATGAAGATAGAAAAAAGAATATTCAAAATATAAGGAAAGAGGATTTTTTTCCATCATAAATGAATAGGACTGATCGTTTCAAGGATTTGTTGGGGTTTTATAATGCATGAACAGTTTCATACTGTCCTTTGAGTAAATTATTCTTAGTTGGATGATTTCTTGAAGGTTTGGAAACAGAAAACAGGTTTGAAAACTCAATTTTCCACCCATGATTTAAGTAAATGTTTTTGCAGGAGTAGCTCAATTCCGTATCTGACCACAGTGAGCAAAATAAAAAAACCACAACAAGGAAGCTATAGGTTAGAGGCCAAGTCCTGATGCAGTATAAATGGATGTCACTTCTCTGACTTTAGTTTTGCTAAACCACTTTGGACCTAGCTATCTGGCAAGATTTTCAATCTATCAGGTACTTAGCCTGGATGTAAAAAATAGGCAATCTTATTTTTCTTCCAACCCTATTTCTCTGAAGCATCAATATGTGTTTTTTGCAAAAGGTTATGAAAATTAAACCATGGGGTCATATCATCCTATTCATAAATCTACAGCCTCCAAGGTTGTGATCTGCCCTGGAATTCTTTTTTTTGTTGGTGTCCCTTTTGGGAACAAATCCCTTGAATTCTTAGTATAATTTATGACTTGGCACATTTAGAATTTTTTTTTCTTTTGTAGATTTATAGGCACATTTACCAAAAGTACGGATTTTTCAGTCTTTGGCATTGTCTATAGTATGGAACTTAGAGCATCTGTTACTGGAGGTGGTTGCTTTTCTGTCTATACCTTGCTGCGTATCAGGATGTAAATTCCATATCAGCATGTGAACACCACACCATGTTCATCCAAAGTAAAGGCATGAACAGTAGAAAAGAACCAGAGGAGCTTGAGGCATATCCATAGGAAAGCTCAGAAGGTAAGTAAAGAGACGAGCCTAAGCCAGATACAACTTGTACCATGTACATGTGATGCTCACAGAAGAGTTACAATGGACCAAGTGAATTTCTTACTACTCCCCTGAAAGTTGTGAGAACAGAACCTATTTGGTGATGTGAATCTGTTAATTACTTGTTTGTGTTATGGCAGGGAGATAGACATAAGCAGTTTCTTAGTGCATCTTGACTCATCTTATTCTTCAGTTTTACAAACTAAGGATGGGACTTGGAGCAAACTGGTCTGTAGCACCATGACTGACCTTTTGCATTATTTCAGTAAAGAATAATTCCACTGCAGTCAACTGAATTACATACAAGGAAATGTTGTCTGTGTTAACAGAATCTAACTTGTTCACTTCACTGGCATAATTCACATTTTCAATGACACAATTGGGTAGAATCAAGAGTATTGTAGCTGGTCTAGAGTACGTACCAAGTCTAATCCAAGTGCTATTGAAAATATCTTACTGGGCATTAAGGAATGTATTTTGCAACAAAACATTTTCAATAGAAATGAATCATTGGCAAACAAATCTGCTTTACTGTACCACTGAATGCAATACAATGCTATGCAATTTTTACCAGGAAAAACTGTCCTCCTGCTACCATTAAGGGCATAAAATTATTTGGTATTCTCCTGAGAGAGTGAGTCACCCATAAGAAGCATTTCCTTTAACCTAATCTATCTGTTGCTGACAAAAATACATATTTTTGAAACTTTGTTTCTAGAGAGTCATTAAGTGATTAAAACCAAATGAGAGGAAAGCAGACAGTTGGTAGCACAACATAAATCATAATCGAAAACATCCTGGTAGTATAACACCGCCAGACATTTTGAATGGTTTGCGAGGCTCTGAAGAGTTCCATGGTAGTATGGCTTTTTAACATCCGGCTCAGTAGTTAAGGGGTATTCAGCCTGATCTGCCTTTGTTGATAGCTGATATTATTTGACATTTTAACAAGGTTCTGTATTTGCAGAAGCATCTTATGGCACCACTTTCAACATCAGAGTCTATCACAAAAAACATTTCAACTGTTTTGCAAACAAACTTTCTTCCAGTTAATAATTAAACAGAGAACAGCTTGCGGTATATGCTTGGAACTAATTTTACTATATATAGTTGGAAATGACAAGAGCACATGAAGATGTGACTGAAGCCTGGTAGCATTTAAATACTCAGTACTTCCTCTGTTACCTTGACTAGTGTAAAGTTGGTTCCCAAGGTAAAAACTAAGTGGTCTGCTGGCATATGGTATAACCTCCATTTGAGCGCTAAAAGCTGGATACTGTTTTTGTGAAACAGATGTTGTTGAGTGCAGCAATGCACAACTGACTCTATCTAACAGCTGGGAATCCTTCGTGACCCATATAGCTAGAAATAAACATGGTCCTATGCTTGGCAAAAGTGTAAGGAAGCAAATTTTCATTTGTTAAGGGCTTATCAAAATGAAGAATAAATGTTTTTAGCCATAAACTGATTTTATTCACAAGAGTAATCTCTCCAGCAGCTTATGCGATGGCCTCATAATATTACAGGCACCCTTTGCCAGATGAAGGCTGCAGTTGCACTGACGTATAGTGCAGATGGAAAATAAACATCTGCCTCAATCAAGAGAGAAGACCAAAGACAAGGTTGACGAATATTATCTGGCATGACTATCTTTGCAGGAAAGCATATAAATGCTACAGGACCAAAACCACTGGCATCGTCTGGTGTTGTCCTTATGTGGTTACTGACCATGAAGAGAGATGATTAGTATGCACTCTCCAAGGAGGAGTAGTGCAGATGCTCAGGATGATATGATTCCAACTCACTAGTATGTGTTTTGCTATAGCCGTGCTATGCTAGCAACAGAGCAGTTTGAAATATTTTTGTTCTCAGGGTTTCAGTGACATTTTGTATCCTCAAATGTACTTATTTTTGGGGGGTGTGAGGAAAGAGGATGTTTAGCAGCAATTATGTTGTTAAACGTAATTAAAATATTGATATAGTGGCAACTTTCAGCAATTTTTTTCTTATATATATTTGGCAAAATAATATTTCTGTTCTGCTTTGAACACAGCACGTTGTAGAGAAGGAGTTAAATGAAAATATCATTCAACTGACAGAAAACTGTTCACCTTATTCCCATTTTACATTTGGGAGAGAGAGTAGTACACATTTAAGGTAACTCTACATGCGTGCATGTATGCACAAACCTACAGAGCCTATATGGAATTCCTCTGATTGCCTGATTCTCCCACAAAGGATTACACACTGCAGGATGGCTGTAGCTTCACAGGTTTTGTTTTCCTAGGAGTGTTTCTTTGTCAGAGTAAAGTAGGAATCTTACCCCTTTTTGGTCATTTTGATGGCATCTGATTTCATATCTATTTTTTGACTATATAAGTTCAAACTGCCTGTAATTTGGTCCAGAATAGAGTTACCCGGGAGGGGCATAATAATGATTGTTCAGTCTTAATTAGTGGTTTTGACCTGGCAAGAATGACATGCATGATGTGTATTAGCTAAATTAGTGGGATACTTATTAAAGACAGAAAACAAATTTAGCATGAGGATGAAGGTGTAAATTTGAAATTGGGAGATTTCAGATCTAAACAAATCCCGGTGAGCAATGTGTCCAACAGAGTTTAAAAAACCCAACAGCCTCATAATACTGAACAATGTTTCCATTAAGCTCCAGAACTCTGAGCCACAGAAGAATCTTTGTTTTCTTTTAGAAATAATAATTTACTCTGTAGATATTAACTAAAAGGTGAGCTTTTGAAGTCCAGAAATCATAAAGGAGAAGGAGAAGGAGAAGGAGAAGGAGAAGGAAGAGGAAGAGGAAGAGGAAGAGGAAGAGGAAGAGGAAGAGGAAGAGGAAGAGGAAGAGGAAGAAAAGAAACCAGCACATACACTCTCAGAGTGCGTATGAAGATCTCCTGGTTGTCTCATCTGCTTTCTTACTCTTTTCTGTCTTACCAATAGAACTTCTCCACTTCGGGGAATGTTCCAGGAACTCGGAATTTGACTTGCAAAGTTTAATGGGTGCACCAAGCTGTACTCAAAATTATATTTTCCTGCCATGTGCCATACCAGATTTATCAAATGAAAGGATGCAACTACAAAAGAGACAACAACAGCACCCTCTGTGCCTCATCTCCCCAGTGTATATCTGTCAGCAGGCAGGATGCAAGCCCTAAAACATTTGCAAGTTTTGAAGGTTTCTTACCGGCAATTCTCAGAAGTCAACCATAAGAAAAATGTGTGGGATAGGTTAAAATTGGCAAAACCTCTGTTTCAGTTTGGGATATTCAAGAGGATCTGGATATTTTTCCCAGTTTTTTTTTTTGTTTTGGGTTTTTTTGTTGTTTGTTTGTTTTTTGCTTTTTTTTTTTAACAAGGTTGCTTCCCACCTCTTGCCTGCTTTGAACAGCAGTATGTTTCCTTTAGGCAGTTTTCTTCCCTTATGTGCTGTTTCTGTTTCATAAACTAGTCCTCAGACTTGTCTTTCCAACTGTAGCCCCAGCAGACATCCTCTCTAATGCTCTAGTCTTAAAAAATTAATTTGAAGTAATAGACTAAAACAAGCTTGTTAAGGATGGTGTTAGCTGAGCCAATCACTAAAAGCTCTAGTTTTCAAAAACATACACACATCTATATGTGTGTATAGCACAGGGGCAACAGGAAAGTGACTTTTTCTGAACATGCATGAAGCTTCACAGGCTATGGCAGACTCCAAAATGGACAACAATAACGTAACACTACCCTGAATATCACCTGAACACTCCACAAACTGTCATTTTTTATGACAACCATTTGCAACAATAAAAGTGAATTCTCAATGTATGTGACAACAAGACAAAGGAAAACTCATCTCATCAAGTGAAGGAAATTAAAAGGTGGGGGTAACAGCAACATCACCAGTGAGGGCAGAACAGCTCTGGTGCCTTCTCTAGGTATGAATAAGACGTGACTTTCTGGATCACAATCCAAAATAGCCCCAAATTTGTTCAGGTACCGAGAGTCATGGGATGATCTCTAAACTACTTCAGTCACATTGCCATTTGGCACTTGCTGCAGTTAAAGCACTTACCACAATACTTTCTTCTTAGCTTTTTTCAAACTTCTTCATTCTGTGTTGGATTTCAGTGGTTTTATAATCTCAGTCCCAGATGAGATTTTTTTTCTGATACATAGTCTGAGAACTAACAGACTGAAATGGCACAACCAACCTCCTGGACTCATCAGTAAAAAGTACTGCTTGGCAAGTGATGTCAAGATGTGATGTTTCCTACTTGCCCAGACAAAATTCGGAGTGTGGACTACAGAATTCAATCTTTTGTACAGTTAATGCAGAAGAAGAAAAGACTTATAATGTTTCAAATTTTTTTTAGTTACATGTTTTTTGGGGTTTTTTTTAAGTAGCTGTATCACAGCTTGAAAAATTTCACTACAATTTTGCCCTGTCCTGATGTTTTCTGAATAATTTTATTCTTTCAATTTTTTTTTTGTTTTAATCTTTTGCATTCCATAGGCTTTCTGTTTGATACTAAATAGCAGCCCTAAAAAAAAAGTGGTGAGATGCTGATAGAGTGAGATGACAGATTTTTGTCATTCCTAACATGTTAGTCATTTGTTTGGCCTAGTATTTCTGCATAGGATATCAGTATGTTCAATGATTGTGGGTTTCTCACGTGGTATATCCTCCATCAGAACTCTGTGTGTTTCATGCCATCACCAGCAATATCTGTGTTTTCTATCAAAAAAACAAGCATTCAGAATTAACCATAGCTATTCCAGAACATTAACAGCCTCGTTTTTTATGGGGCAGAAAATGAATTACATATTTAGAACCACTCTGTATATTTACAGTTTGCACATAATTTTCACATTTTAAATATTTTTGAGCAACCTGAAAACTGGTTTCATTTTCTCAATGCTGCTGTAACTCACTCCTTTATTTTAAAATAAAATGGTCATTTAGACCCCTGTATACTCAGTGGAAAGATAAGTATTTCCAAAGGACAGTACACTACACCTTCCTAAACAATGTTTTGCAGATGAGAGGAAGTGCTGTGTTTAGGTTCAGCTGGCTTAGACTGGAAAATTACTGTTTAGGCAGCTTGAGTTCACCGAGATAGGTAAGTATACAGCTGAACACAGCATACCACAAGGCATCGCATGTGGAAGACACTTCCCTTGTTCCTCATACCCTCCTACATTGCTAACGTGGCAGGCATTGAGTTTGTCTTAACATTTAAACATGGAAATGAGGAAGGATGCTTTCTTTATTAGGTGTTTCAAATGTGTGTGTATACATATGTACAATGTGTGTAAAGTGGAAAAAAACCACCCAAACAACAAAACCCTGAGTAGTCTTCCTAAGACTGTTTTTTACCTGAGACTGCTTAATCCCATTTTGAACATAAAACTGCACCTAGAAAAAGCTTTCAATTATTACAATCACAAAATGGGGTGTTCCCAACTCTGCCTGTGCCTCACTAAGCTTGGGGTGCAGCAGTCCCAAAGGAGGGAAGTGGGCCCAGTGTGTGCCCTCACGCAGACATTCCGAGGCCATTTGCACAAACTTCATCTCACTTCTGCACACAAAACAAAGGGACTGTGCCCTTCACACGGGGAAAGGCACGGACAATGCACTGGAACATCAACACCAGCTAAGCTTTTTCACGCAGCTTGTTCAAGCAGGTAACTGGCCACACTCCTGTCTTGTCCTGCGATGTGGGTGTCGCTGCCTGGATTTTAAAGATAAAAGCCCTGAGGCAGAGGAGTGACAAGCTGCTTGAAACAATGTGATGTAAGTGACAAAGCAGGTTTAGGAGGCCCATTCTTCAGTGACTCAGCCCTCAAGATTGTGGCTTTCCTGGTTCCTACAAAGCCATGGTTTGTTAATTATGTTATTTTTGCCAAATCATGTTTATGGAAGCTAAAATATTTCTGCATTACTACTATCATAAAATATATATGAAAGCTTGAACACCGGGGAGCTAGTTCTACAGGCTATTTTTATTTCAGTGAAATAAAAACATTAATAAAATCATTTCAGGGCTGTATCAGAAATTCCTTTCACAGGAAGAAAAGGAACAAACCCAATGGTAACACATAGAAACACAGTCTTTTATTTTAGAAGAATGGTAATATTTCTCTGAAAGTAACACCTGATTAAGCAAACTTATTGAATAAGGTCCATTATGTCTGCTTGAAAAAGCTATAAGTTGAGATATTTTAAGTTAATCAGATTGTAAAACTGCACTAAATTCTTACCGTTAAGCTACCTCACCTACATTGAATCCTGAATTCTCATTACGACTAATCATATTTCCATACAAAGTAAAAATAATTCCGGTACTTGAAAGTCAGGTATATTCTGCTCTCAATAACCATGTACATCTCCTGCTAGCAGTAATGGCAGTTAGACACAAAGTGGGAACAATATATATATATNCAGGTTGACAGGTACAATTACTATATTTGTGAGAAGAAGAAACAGTAAAGATGCCTATATATTCCAAACAATTCCAAACACCAGTTTCTCTTCACTGTGGAGGTTTTAGACTGAGTATTTATTTATCTGCAAGGGGCAGCACAGCTTTGCTGGGGATGGGATTTATCTCATTTAACCTAAGCCATCAAAAGTTAGATTCTATATCTAAGCTAGCTGTATAGAAATGCCTGTTTCTTTTCACCATCTTGGGAGCTGAGACAGTTGTTTTAGAAGGGCTTTAGTATCTCTCTCTCTTCAAAGCATCTTAAAATTGTAAATAAAGATTAGATGAAGCACCTGCTAGCCTAGATATCCTTTAAAAAATTTAACAGTTTTTACATAGGTGCATCTTCATGTGAAGTAATGGAAGTAAAGAACGGGGACAGTCTCCAATTTCCAAGTGAAAAATAAGAATTTGTCTGTCTTTTTTTCTACGTATTTCACCCATTTCTGAAGACTAATAAAAGAGAGAAAGATATATCACTTGGCAGAATCAAAAGGTGAGATGTATAGCAGTTATACATGTCTTTGCAGCTGTGGAATCTCATTCCCAAGCTTTTCCCTCATGTGGAGTTGGTCAAACAATTACTTGCAAACAGGATTTATTATTAGCCTCCTTTCTGGGAACCAAATGGTTTCAATCACCTTAGCTGGTATCAAAAGAAAGTCAGATAGAATATTCCTGGCTGCCTACAGCTCTTGTTTTCTTCATTTGTTGCATTTGATTGGTTAGTGAAACTTTTTCTAAAGGAGGGATTCTTGAGGCTAACCATCAAATTTGCTGAATTTCAAATACATGATCTCAATTTTAAAATGAATTTACATTTCTACCTAACATATTTCTGATATTTTTCTTCTTGTTCCCCACTAAAGTCTGAAGCTTGGTCCTTAAATGGATACATAATTTATCTGCTGAATGCATCTCATCATCTGCTTAAGACTTCCCAGTGTTTTTATTTGTTTATTTTGACTGTTGATTTTCTCAGTTGTATTTAGATTAGTGCAGGATTTATTTGAGCAGTTACTTTCAGCTGTCTCTGAAGAATTTATATCCACTTGATGATCTCATATTTAATACTTTTGGGAAACTTAAACTTGGCAAATGGGTTTTTAGTGGTTTCAGCAAGGCTACCACACCAAAACCCACCTTGGTGTTACAGGGTGTTTTCAGGGTGGAATTCAGACGGGAGGCTGAGAAGACCAACTCTCAACTGCTGTGGTCCATCCTACTGTAAACAAAGCTGCACTGTGTAGTCTTACAAATTCTCTGGTGGAGCTGACATGTTTATTTTTTTGGCTAAAAGGAAACATTTTTACCACTGAAATGGAGCCTTCCTGTCCTGGAGCATGGCTGAAAAGAAAGCCAAGCTGGTTAAAACCAAAACAACACAATGAAACCAAACAGCGTGCAGCTGCCTCCTCAGGAATATCCCTGCAAGGCAGACAAATGGATACATTTATTTTCTCAGATTTATTTGCTAATGTAAACATCCCAGTGCAAGCATTAGCACTTCAAATCATTATATAGTTCTGGTGCAGTCTTGTGAGGAGTTTAATTTCATTAAAACAAATCAGTAATTTGAGATTGCACTAACTGTAGATATATTCTTGTTTCAATATATTTCACGAAGCAGTGCCAAAGAAACCATTCTTCAGACAAATGCTCAATAGCTATACATCGGCTTTCCAGATGAGTAAACTGAGCGTAGTACACGAACAAAAGCTTGACTTCCTTGCAAGTTTGCATCTCTATTGACCAAATAAAACAGATAGCACTTTCATATTTTCAAAAGCTTTTGAAGTAGAAGATGAAAAAATTGTATGCTACTTAGCAGGAGAAAGCACCATGTTTATCAATTTAACAAGAGGAAACAGGATATTTCCCCCTGCTTTTAACGCTCCAACTGGCACGTCTGGCACCAAGTAGCCTTGGTGTGAGGTGTCACATCCGTCGGAGTCAGAGGCGGTGGCTGCATTGCTCAGCAGGGCACGGGCCAGAGCACCACCAAAGGCACAGCACCCTTCCCACCTCCCTGCAGCCACCCTGGGCTGCCTGCTGCCCCTCTTCAGTCCTTACTACCCGTGGCATTGGCTCTTTCAGTGACCCCAGCCCAGCTTCACTGCCCAAATTCAGCAAGGTGCTGTCACTGTAAGGTGCTGTGTGTACAGGCTGGTGACTGGGACAACTGCACAAAGCCACTTCACGCTGCAGGCAGGAGGGACATGGCTTCTCTGTGCGGGGGGGAGTGGAATCAGGCTTTCTCTCCACAATTGCTGGAGCTCGTGGAATGCCCATGCCACAGCCTGGGCTTGTGTCCATATGCTCTGGGCTTAAGCACAGACTCATTATAATATAACTATAGACAGTGAAACACAAGTCCCTCCAGAAAACGAGAGGCTTAGAAATCTCCATATAAAAGCACATCCGATTTTAAGTCATACCTTTTTAATGTACCCTCCTTAAGCAGTGGGATGCTGATGGACAAGATGGTTTTGCCACCACTCTGTGGGTGGGAAGGGCAGTTGAGACTACCAGTGAAATTTTGACAGCCCTTATTCCCCATACTGGCACTGCAGAGCACTTTGGCCACTGCCTCTAGTTATGTTCTGGTGCCTTAATTTGGACAGTCTTCATGGGTAAATAAATCCTACCCTCGGATATATTCTATCCACTCAGGTTCAAACTACATAGGTGAAACGTTGCTGACCTAAAAAAATTACCTCTTCATGATGCTTTATGGCCTGTAACACTGCAGTCTCTGAGATGTTGCATGGTACAACCTAGCCCTCTGCCTTCTGGCCTCGATGCAAAGCTAAGTGCATTCCTCAGTGAGGGTTTAAGCATGCAGACAGACAGAGGCACAGTTTTCTCTGACATGGGAACAACCATGTCATTATTTTATTATAAAATATATAGATCAGGAAAAAAAAGGACTTATTTTATGGCTTCTTTTCACAAATTAGACTGTTCATGTTGTGAATTTGTGAAATTTTACAGGGGTTAAATTGTACAGGGATTCAATATGGATATTGACTTATACCAGAAGTGTCAGATCTCAGTCTTTGTTCAAGTGGGTTTAGATAAATCTACTGCACAATTTTTGTGCTTCATTTCAAAACCTTGCAGAATGTCTTACTCTGCCTAGATTAATAAGATGTAAACAATGTTTAAAGAGGGGGACAAAAAAGCAAGCCAGTGACTAAAAACCAGGCTCCAGCAGAAGGGTGAGGGAGCACAGAAGTTTAGCCAGCTGTTTCCATGAAATGCAGAAAGAAGGCAGAATGCCACTTGACAATTTTTAATTCTCCTGGAAGAAACAGTTGGAGATCATATGCTCTCTAGCAGTTAGAATACCAAAATAAGTACTCCTTTTGCCAGCAGCAGTAGGAAAACACGTTTTTGTCCCTTCTGTACTTCATGCCATGTTTCCTAAAAATCACATACTGATATCACAGACATGTTCAACTTGTGAGAACAATATATTGAGCTAAAATTTGATGTTACTGCTGTCTCAAGGGACACAGTCTCCTTGTACCATTTAAAAAGATAGGGGGGGGGAAAAAAAGAAAGCGCCTCTCTTTTTATATGTCTGAAATCCCTTGGAGAAAACAGTTCTTCAGAAGTGCTTTTTTGAGTCCTGAGGGTTAGTCACGTCTGGCAAGGATGGGGAACCAAATGTGGTGTTTTCATCAGTAAAAGGGAAATAGACTAGCTTAGGTTCTTGGAAGTTCCCAAGCATTCCCCCAGCAAGTGACTGAGGTGGAGAGCCTCAGAAACCCTCAGTGTGTACCTCCAGAGCTGGAAAGCTGGAAACTTCATCACAGCTTCCTTTGTTATATGTTAGTCACATAAGACAAATCATACCAGAGCAGGGAAGTGATATTTCTCTGTTGCCCTGAATAATTTGTCACCTGTGACTAGGACCAAAACCCTAGCTCTGGGGAAGTCTTTGCTACTTTTTTTTTAGAGAGAGAAAAGGCAAGTGAGCTGAGGACAGAGACAGAAACACTGCCTTGATTTTCAGGAACCGCATGAAAAATCCAGATACTTTTTCATCACTGTCTCCTGGATCTGTGTTATTACAGTAAACAGTGGTTTGCTATATGAATACTTCCTGAAATTCCCCTGCTTTTTCAGACCTACCTCATTCTGTTTCAGTGGGGACAGTAAATTGCAGCCTACCTAAAGGAAAAACAAGTAAAATTGTATGTTCTCTGATTACGGAAAATCAGAAATAAGGACATTTTTGGCAACATTAATCAAATAGTGCTTTGACATATCTTTTTGTTCATTCGAAGGCTGACTTTATCCTCTGACTCATGCCTTGATTGCTGCTAGCAATTGCTGAAGCCCATTTAGCACTCGGGGTATTAGCTAAGGCAGAGACACACTGTAGGCTTTACAGAGTGCTGCTTAGTTGGGCCAGCTGATTCAGCCTAGAAGACCACGTGGGAGCATGGCAAATCTGCCGTAAAGAGAACTTCCCTAGTCTAAAAACTGTTCTCAGAAAATGTAGACATTCTCAAAGTCATTATATAGCAGAAAATCAGCAGGGTGGAAGGGAGTTCTGGAAGGTTTACTAAGTTGTCTGCTAACGATCATCATTTCCCACCACCCCTGGTGAAGGTTGGTATGAAAAATATTTTCTTTCAAAAGATTCTTGCCATCAGGTAATGTTTTCTTTAGGCTTCCAACCATTTGCTTCTTCTTGACATTCCTCCTGAGATGTTATTTCAGGGTTAACAACAAAGAACAACTTCTAACTTAAAACATCTGTGGAAATGGACACAGTCTGCAAATACTGCAAGATACACAATGGCTGGTTTGTACCACAAAACTTAAATAAAAGTCACTTGTTTTAGTGCTTTGAGTCACAATATGAATTGTCCGTGTTCCCCGTCCAGCAGATTGCTAAATGACGCTAATAATATATAGATATTTGATACTACCACATTTAACTGTAAATGGATAAAAAATGAGCATTTAATGTTTTTAAATACATATTCTGGGGTTTGTTTTGTTTGTTATTGTTGTCCTTGTTGTTGTTACTATTCCACAAACTAAAGAATTAAAGAAACAATCTCCTTTAATAGAGAAACTCCCATAATTCTCACATCCCTCCCACCACTGCCTCCACTTTTTCCTAATTTTCATGCCATAATCCTGGGCCAATTACCTCAAATGGCCACATTAGTTCCTTGAATAAGTCTTTTCTTTATTAAGCAGCTTTTGACAGAATGAAAAAAAAAAGCAATATTGAGGAATGTCACTATAACAATGTAAATTGTATGCCTGCATTTTTTATTAATAAGGTTGGACTCTCTGAGGGACTAAGTTACATTGTTTTATGGGATTAAATTATTAGACCTGGAACTGAGAAGGGCCGTGTCCTATTGTTGAAGAGGCTGCTGGGGAGCATGGAACTGCAGGGAGCATTGGCGAGTCGTGGTGAGATCTTATTTCTCCATAGAGAACTAATATCCCAGCTGCTCCAAATGCACCTGAATGGGTACTAGAGAGCTGAGGAAGCTAACTTGTGGCAGATGGGACCAGACCAAATGGTCAGTGAAATGAGCACATTCAACTAATGCACTAACCATCCCTAAACTGTTCTCCATCAATAATTTAGGGCCTTATGTCATAGTTTGTTAAAAATTATCTTTGATTAGTTATGTTATTAATACAATATGCACATTACAATAGTGTCACATTTTCTATCCATCAGAGTCAGAATAAGTCAATATGAGTGCATCAATAATTTATATTGGGAATACTAGTCAATTTTCTGCATGCAATAACATTGCCTGCTGGCGATTATTGAATGCAACTGGTGCTTTTACCTCTATATTTTTCATTAGGTCACATTCATTTTCCAAAATACATGCAATACTGTATTATTTGGTGGTTGATGTTGATTTTTAACAGTGGAAGTGGGATTTTTTTTATGTAAGGCTTAAAGCAAAATGAAAGAGAATGTGCATTTCAGAAATAAAAGCAAATTATTCATGACTTCCTGCATTTTGCTTCCATAAGATCTAACAAGGAGCAAACCCCTCTCTTGGTTTTTCTGGTACAAGTGTAAACAGAAAGCAATATCCTTCATTTAAATGTGTTTACAGTATCACAGAACTGAATCTGAACCACTGGTTTGTGACCCTTACATGTTTAGTTTCATGTAAAATAGCAGCCCACTGAAAACCTTATTTGCATGACAGCCCCAGGGAAAAAAATTAGTTACAACTTCTTTAGGACTTCTAAATATCCTTTGTGGGGTTTTGTGTTTTCTCATCAGTAAGGAAGTATCCATGGAAATCTACCTTTTTAAGGAATTAGCCCCCTCAACTGGAAAGGTCAAGTCACTCTGTAAGAGTGCATTGCAATGTGCAGAGCAGAGATGTTTATTCTGCTCCATCTAGAGCTGAGTGTACTGCTGTCTGTGTCAATGACTGCTGTCTGTGTCAATGCTTGATAATCTAACACTTACCTTTTTTAAAACAAATATTCTTTACGTGTGATTCAACAAGTTGTGGAAACCTGTTTTGGAAGGCAGGTTGTGTATGTTGATAACCTCAGGCATTTTGTCTTCACGACACTTTTTCCTTAGTTTTGGATGCTTCTGTAAGGCTTTACCCTTTATCCACTTACTCAGACTTTGACTTTTGGAAACTAGGAGCACTTTCTATGGATTATGGTGATAAGATACTTGTGTGGTATTATACACTAATTGTGCAGTTCAGTAAAATAGAAATCTGCCAGAACCAAATTCTTTGCTCTGCTTTTCCTTTTACAGAAGAAGGCAAGGGATGGATTGTAGAGGCAGAAGACACAAAGTCCATCAGAATGGCTGCAAATCAGCATGTTTGCCTGGTGGCATTACTCATGGAGGACTGAGAATTCCGTCTTGTAAGGCAATGAAAGAGCCTTCAGAAGCAAGTCCCCTAGGCATACACAGCAGATAGCAAAAATACTAGTGTTACCTGATCTGCTAATTTTTTCTTTAAAATAGAAATATAGACTCAGTAATTGTTTTTCTTTCACCAGTGGAAAACAGGTACAGATGAAGGGAAAAAAAGAGGAAGGAGTCGACATTATTCTCTTAAATGAGATAAGTTAAATTTACTGAAGACCTCTCTAGGGTTAGCTACTGAAACTAATCTCTGGTCATTTCTCCCTCAATAAACCTCTATAGCTGGTAGCTCAGCATCTCAATCCTTACCTATATCATAGGTACAACTGAGGAAATAATTTAAACTTTTTATTGAATAAAGAAGACTTTTCAAATGTAACAGAAATGCTCTGGCAGTCACAGCCTGTACCCCAGGGATAAGGGATCTACATGTCACTGCAGTAGCTCTGAGCTGGATCTACTCCTGTTACAGCTGCCTTCTGCTGTTGGAGCGTTAGACATGCTTGAAGTGGGGTTAAGGTGCTTGGCCCTCATTGCTTCCCACCTGCTCCCTGAACAGTTTGTTTTCATACCATCAGCCCCATGCTTGCTGCTCTTGTTCTGCTCTTTTCACTCTGAATGGTCTTCATCCTCACAGCCACAAAACATGACAGAGTTCAGGATACCAGCTGACACTTGCATGCCATGGAGCCTTGGTAACTCAACTTAAGGAGCTTGTTCTTGCTCTCTCTTTTACTGCTGGGATATGAAGCTTCCCAGAAGTCATCTCCTTTGTCTTTCTTGTGTCAGGTGTGACCTGAATTTCATACAAGCCTCAGTAACCTGGTTTACATGTTAGAATTCCCCAACTTAGGAGGACTGCATCAATAGCATATGCTATCATCATCATGTCCATCAAAAGCAACATGTCTTTCCCTATAAAGGTAGACAAGTGTTGTGCAGCAAAGATGTGCAGTGCAGCACCTCTCTGCGAGCTGGGGCCCCTTAGTCCCATGCTGATTGCTCTGACTACTTCATTTTGCTTATACCAGGATCATCCCGTAAACAAGTGGGAGGCCTTGTGGCGTGAACACCAAGAAAGAAAAATGGACTGTTACTCTCTGTATCAGACCAGTATCATGCACCACACTAAACTTCCATTTTTGCAGACAAACATACTGCTTAAAAATGTTTAAGCAGTTTTTAAAGCTTTATGACAGTCAATTTTCATTTCTGTGGATTAAAAATGTAAAAATGAAAGAAAACAGAAATTACCCCTAGAATAAATGCTGAAGTTAGGGATTTTTAAAACTCTTAATTATAACAAAGCTATTACCATTTAGGAAGTAAAAAGAGAAAGATGAATCCAATAAATGGTTGCAGATCTAATTTCTGTAATACAAAAATTGACATCGTCATCCTGTTCTAGTTATCATCATGAAAAGTCACTTAAATTGCTGAAAAATATCCACTCAGGTTCAAATTTTGGCTAAAAACCAGAGTACTCCTGTTCTTCTGTTCATCTCTATTGATCACCAGACAACCTGAGACCAATCTTTCCAAGGCAGAGTATTTTGAACACAGTGGAATAGTGATTTTGGTCACAAACCCAGGATAGGGGCACATGCTCTGAAGCCCACTCGGAAACTTGCACCACAGAGAAGAAAAAAAGACCTATGAAGAAAGTAAATTATCTAAAGCAGAAGTCTGTACCTCTCCAATGCCCCTATAAAAGCAGATGGCTTCGTTGTTTGAAGTAGATGCCAGTTGTATTAATAACCTCAGAATTACCCAAATTAATTTATGACAGAATCAAGAGTTCTCATAGTGAAGGGAAATTAGGTCTTCAGTTGAAAACAGCCATTTCTATTTTCTCTGCTTATCTGCAGAGCATACAATGCCAGTTCTGGATCTTAATCAACAAGTATCAAATATTGTTATTTCATCAGGATTTTACATTTAATGGATTGTGCAAAGCTGGACAGCCACAGAGATCACTGTACTGAAAATGCATTCTTAAAATAACTCCTCTGCATATACTATAAAAGATCATAGGGAGTATCAGAATATTTTAAAATATTTGGTTAAGTGATCTCAATTCATAAGCATACTATTCCTCCCTTCCACAAAGATGCTTCCTCTAAACATCTGCTGGTATGAACCACACGATAAAGTGCAGCTTTCAACAGAAGGGAATTTTAATAAACACTGTTCTTTGTTCCCTGTATTTTAATGACTGATATAATTAGAATGAAGGTTAAGGGAATATTTGTTTTCCTTCCCCTCAGGGCTACTTTGAAACAGTTTGACTTGCAAACAGCATTTCAAACTCTTGCAGCTATGCTTAAGCATTCTGGTGTTGTACAAAGGAGGGAAAAAAAAAGGAAATGCTTACACAGCAAGAGCATCACCTGAACTCTGAATATAGCAGAGGAATACATGGAAATTAGCAGTCCTGCACTCTGTTGACACTATATCCCTGACAGATCCAGCATTGTAAATCTCCCTTCCACAATACAGACAATGATACATGTTCCAGAAATATCTTGATGATTGGTAGCTCAGGTTTTCCAGGAATTTCAAAATTAGAGATGAGCTGTGTGTCCATACTCATATTCACTTACCTTGGTAATTAAAGTATGATAGTTCACCCTACAGCTTAAAGCAGACATCATCTTCCACTAATTCAGACAAAATGATACCAGAAAATGTAAAAATATTTTTTTCTAGACTTCACCATGAACAGGTCAGAGACTGCACATTCCTTCACAAAAGCCATCGTCATGATAGAATCAACTCTTAATACAAGCTTGATCCAGGAGAAGTGTGTATTCACAACTACCTGTCAAGTTACTCAGAATATAGATTTAATTCTGTCCATATATTTTATGAAGGTCTATGGCAGCTGGGGGAGGCTGGATGATGCCTGATTTAGCAAGCTGCATGCACAGACAGTATTTGATCTGTCATAAAACCTGCTGTACAAAGACAACTCTCAAAAAATTTTTGGAGATTTTGAACTGGTTGAATGAGTTCATACTAAGTCAGCACTTCTAAAGTTGTAGAATACCCAGAGTTTGTGTTCAGTCAAGACCCAAATCTTTAGGCACTCCAAAAGTTGTGAATCACTGTCAATCAGTATAGATTCTGGAACTGATCCAGCATCCTATCTACCTTTTGGGTACATGGCCTGCAAATTCAGAAGTCCAGGTTTTTCTCTTTTCTGGCTGAAATCTTCATCATGAAGATATGGAGAGCTTCACACTTTCCTAAATGTTTTGGAGGCAGAGCTATTCAGGGAGAGCTATCATTTGGCCCTACCAAGTATTTATACTGAAGTATATCCAGAAACTGCCTGTATGTATGCAGGTTAATGACAGGGGCTAAGTCCAAACCTTTCAAGAACCCTTAGATGGATCTTGCATGCCAGATAGAGTTACTGTGGACAGAGAAGAACAGACATCTCTGGAGTGGATGGTGCAAGCAAGATCTACTGGTAGTTGTTAGACAGTTAGTCAGTAAGATCATCAGGGAGGAAAATACCCTGTAAACTGAAGGGTAATTTTGAGAACCAGATCTACTACAAAGCACCTTGAATCAGCTGGCCAAGATGCACAACAAATAAATACTTTTCCAAGGCTTTACCATTACCATAGGCCAAAAAACTGGACAGAAGCACAAAAAGACAGCTTGCAGCACTGGGAACAAATGTAGCAGGATGCTCTGCCCTGGAATGTGATCAAGCAACTCAGACGATGTCCTGTTTGGAGAGCTCTCAGTGGTGGGCTGAGAGGGGTGACGTGCTAGTTTTGGTCTTGAGTTATGATAAAACCAGTCTGGCTACCTAACCCTGAATTAACATCCTGATACTGAGGCAAAGATTTAGCAGACAGGCTGCTAAACTGACCTGGAGACACAAGAGTGGCAGTCAATCATTTTACACTGTACAAGTCCAACCCACTTTCATACAGTTAGGTTCTTCTAACATATTTCCCCTTGGAGCGTGTGGAGATTCCTTCCGTGGGTAGGAAGTATACTCCTCGAGGTTAAGAAAAAGAGATCTGCCCACCAGCACTGGCACAGTGAGTTACATCAATCTCTACTTAAAAATGGTTTCTTTTTGCTAGCTTCAATATAATTGCTGTGACACAATGCAATATGATATCCTATATACTATACACTATTAGTAATTTTAGGTTTTATATTGTGTAGTAAATAATCCTGATTAAGATATTTTGTCTAATCATTTGCCGTAATAAATAATTAATTTTCTATAAAGATATATGACTTGCCATCTTTAATCCTGCAGGACATGGTTACTTAAACCATTGGCAAAGTTTGGGGCTAAGATTGGATCCAGGTGCCCTTAGGCTCCTCTCGAAGAAATTTAGAAAGCAAGGGGGTCCACTCTGCACCTCATGGCTCCGTGGCTGGGCTTCTCTAATAAACTTTGTCTGAAGCTTCCACTCCCACCCGCAACAAGAACTCAACTTATTGTGGTCATTATAAAGGAGGTGACGGGCTCCCACATCCAGTGGAGAGGAGGCAAGGATTTGGGACCATGAGTATATCATATTCACTGCAGAAGGCTGGAGATGTTGGGGTGGGAATGCTGAGTTATAAATACAGGAGAACAGGTGATGCCAGAAAGAATGTTGCTAACAGTCTTCTTCACATACTAGGAATTTTGAGTAATTTGGTAATTGAACTAAATGTAGTTGACTCCTTCCCATCCACACTGAAGGATCAAGCCCTGTGTCTTGCACTGGTGGTTGGCTGCTCTATAGAAAAAACTAAATGTATAGTGTATGTACTGATCATCACAGAACATTTTCTTCACCACACCATCTTGATTTGTATTGTCAGAGTTCCACTGCCTAGAATTACTTCTATGAAATTACGTCCATGAGATGAAAAGACATTTTTGTTGTTGTTATTGTTACAATACTTAATCTGTAGAAATAAGAATCATCATTTGTTAGCTCAGTCCTGGGTTTTGGTCATCACCATAGTCAGGCAGTTCTGTACTTTACCTTATGCACAGGACACAAACAAAAAGGATACAAGGACACACAAAAAAAGCAGATACTAACAATCATTTTTGCAAGGAAAAGAAAAAAAAGTCCCAGGATTTTAGTGGCTCATATTACTACAGTATTACAGAAGATAACCAAGAACTCTCCAACATTTGCAGACATCACCAATTTTTGCTATCTAATACATATCTATAAGGTGAATTTTAACTAAATATCAAGAAAGAAACAGGTATAGAGATGACCCAGTGTTTTTTTTACCGAGGTAGTATTCAATGCATCAATGGCAAATATAAATTGCTTTTGTTTCTATTTGGTACAAAAAATGTTGTTCATAAAAAGACTTGATAAGAACACTCCTAATCCAAAGTCATGTCCTTTATGTGTAATAAACATTTATTTTTGAGTTTTGGGGGGAGGAGCAACATTTATTACTGAGAAATACAAAACAGCATGTACAAGTGGCTTCCTAAAGTGCTCTGAGGGCCTGCTAAAATCAGAACCTTCACTAGTAAGAGTACAAATCTGATGCAGTTTTCCTGCTTGTTTTTAGTAGAAGTACTTCAGCTTCCCACCTCACTATCCATTTTAATCCATTTTTCTTTCATATTTCAGCAATCTGTGGATGTGGTTTATGTTTCTCATCAGATATAAATTACTAGCACCAAAAATACAATTAAAAGTTGCTCCCTGATGTCAAGACCAAAGTGACTGCAGTCTGAAGTAAGAAGAATTAACTCTAAAACAGCATCAAGGAGATGGCAACTTTTGTCAGCTTTTCCTTGCAGCCAAGTCTGCTGGAGCACCACTGAGATTAGAGTCTGGGGCCACCCCACACCCCAACTCTGGTCAGAGTCGCAGGGTGAAGCCTCTCTGGTGTGCAGCACACAGCTGCGCTCACTTGGGGAAAGCGGACCCCAAATAATAAATAAATAGCGGCAATGCCAGGAGGGGCTCCAAAGAAACAGCATCCCCATGCTCAGCTGCCAGCTGCACAAGGCTCATGTGCCATGTGCTTGAGCCTCTGTGGCAAGAGGTCTTTTCCTTCCAGCAGATGGTTGTTGCTCGGGTCAAACCCTGTCATGGTGCCTGTGCTGCAAAGTCCCTTCAAATTTACAGGAAATTAACAAAACCAGACATAAACATAAGAGAATTAAATGACTGAGTTTAACTTCCTGGGTTTAGATTGTGCTTTCCCTCCTGGCACAGATTTCACTGTTTCTTCTCTGGGAACAAAGGCTGCATTTTGCAGGATTCTTTCTTTTCCAATCTGCTTGAATCCTTTGCAAAGCAAGCCCTCCAGAAACACGAATGTTCCTCTATCTTCAGCCCATCCTGCTCCTGATCACGCTTTCATTGGTCCTACAAAAATCTGGCCAAATTTCTACAGCAGGAACAAACCTGAACTTCAATAATTCCTAACTTTTAGTGATTACCTTACATCAATCAATCCTCACTGAAATATTAATGGTAATGGTAATTTGTCAGTAAATGTTACTAAAAGCATGAAAAGGCTGGCAATACCTTCCAGCAAGATCCCATCAGTAATACCAACTGATTATTGTTATAACCAATGCTGGTACAGTCTCCTGGACTTACTAATATATAATGCTTCCATTCAGATTTAGCTTAATATTTCCACACAATGATTTCATGGGACACTTGAAATTGTGTGAATGACAGATGCTGTTACATTTATAAGAACTCCAAACATAGCTGGGGTAGGACAATTGCCAGCCAGCATCTTTAAAAAGGAGTTTCAGCAATTCATCCAACATCTTAAATTGTTGCAAACAAATACAACTTTATCCCAGGCCAATGATAGTTTGACCCTACTTAATAACAATTTTAAACTCTCATCACATAGCTGTGATAAGAAAACATAATTTTGCAAGAACATGATGATCTACCCAGCTTATGTTCTGAAGGGTGTTTGGTAAACACAGCCTCCTACCTTAGATATTTTTTTTCTCCTCCTACAGAGTGGCCTGAAAGGGAAATTCCAAAAGTTGCATGAGAAAAGTTATCACTGCATCGCCATAATGTAGCAGTGTGACCTCAAAAAAATGCAGTCCCATTTTTTAATATTTTGTTGTTTGGATTTTTTTATATGTAAGGCTGAAGTTGGAATATTGCACTCATTTTGGTTATTGCTGGAGACAATCTGCTAGCCACGATTTCACCTGGTGCAAGCTTGCATCACTCTCCTAGGACTGATTCAGCTTCTCTGGAAATCTGAGGGATTTTCTCCATTATTCCATCCTGATTCTCCGAAGTCCTCTACAGGGCTGCTCCCTCAGGGGACTTCCATGGGCTTGTGACCCCTGGTGACACACAGCTGGTTGGGTGTGCAGCTGGTCCCTGGGGCTCTCCCCAGCCCTCCAGGTTCAGCTTGGCTTGGAAGCACCGCTTGGGTGGTGTCCAGCTCAGAGGTTTTCTTTGCACTTTGCTTTAAAGCAGCTCAGTTTTCTGCTATTATTTATGCTGTAGCATCTTCCCTCATATACCTCAGGCTACTGGCATGAAGAAGCATCACTTAAAAAGTAATTTAGCAAATAAGTATACTTTCCCTAGGGTGCAAATAAGAGGAAAAGTTGTAGTAAATAGCTAATGTAAGCAAAAGGTGCCTTGGGGGAACCCTAAGAATCACTTCTTTGAAACCAGCAATAACTTCTGGTGCTAATGGTCCTGAGGCAGCAGCAGTCAACATTGTTTGAAAAAGCTCCCTTATGGTGTACTCATTAATTAACTGCACTGTTTGTTGATTCTAGATTGATTCAGTTTGTTCTCAGGAGAGCATTTTTGGGAACTCAGTAATGCCTTGATGCAGAATTTCATCTTCAGGCCCTAAATTCCCAGGATGCTGCTTTACTGGGACATATAGGAGATGAAGTAAAAAGGAGAATTTGTTAGACAAAAATGATAATAAAAATATTTTAAATTCAGATGTAATTTTTGAAGATTTTCCCCATAGAGCTAAAAAATTACCTGAAGCAAAGTTTGACTGACAGGCAGGCTTTATCAAACAGAGAATAAGACAAATGGTATGCAAAACATAGAGGAAGGTATTTGCTCCTAATTACTCGAGAAAGCATTTTAATTAAGTTGTTTGCCAATTAATGCCTCATTTTTAACATTCCATAAATATTTAAACATATTTCATAAACTTTTCTTCACAAGGAAGCACTTGCAAATATTGTTAAAGAGATTCTTAGGGCTCTCTTAATGCAATACACTTTACACTTTAGGTTTTATTTGCTCTTCTTGTGAATAAATAAGCAAGCAGAAAAATATGTCATTTCATATCAGAACTGGCATATCTATATGTCTATATCAAGTCTATATCAAGAGGATATTTAAAATATCTTTATGTGAGGACTCCCTTCTATTATGTGAATGAGAAACTGGGAAACATTATTGAAATTGAACTTGAAACAGACTAGTGAAATACAAAAGCAGATTAATGCAGATACCTCTCTTTTTCCATACTCCTTCAAACGGATCACTCAGAGCTATTTATAGCCAGTCCTGCTGCTTAAAAGTATTTCCATTCAAGAAAAGTTAATTAAGAAAAAATAATAAGCAAGTGTCAGGGAGAGAAAATGGGATGATCTCAGTAGTGCTGAGGCTTGATTCAGCCTTCATCTTAACACACACACAGCTCTACCCTTCATCCACAGGGACTTGCTCAAGCTACACGCTTGAACCCTGGCCTCGTTAGAGCAGAAACCTGCTCCTACACTCATGTGCACCGGGAGTGGAAATAAAAGTGTCAACGCTGGTTTTTTCTGCATACAGAAAACAAATGCCTCTTTCTCCTCATATTTTAAAGGCTTCCTGTTTTTATGGAGCAGATGACTCTATTTAAAACTTCACACAGGCACTTTATCTGCTTATTTACTCATTCATTTGTTCTCCTCAGAACTCTCCTTGCTAGTCCAAGGTTTGTTTGCTTAAATGACCACGACTTCCCTTATCTCAGCGCTTAACTTTGAAACCCAGATCCTGCCCCACTCCTTGTCATTGCTGTCGTTAGTCATATGTCCCCGGATCTAGGCTCTGCCTCATGATACAGGAGAGTCCCAGCCTGGTGTAAAACACCAGGGGTCTGGATCGAAGGGGACACAGGTAGTCGGACAGGATGAGATTGAAGGGGAGGAGAATGATGCAGCTGGGAAGTCTATCTTTGTGTGGATTCATCTCAAGGGTTTTCCCAGCCCTCCAGCACTCACTAGGTCACTTCTTGCAGAGAGTGGGTCCCTGGTGGCTCCCTGCCATCCAGAGCTGCTGCTCAATCTGTTTGCTCAATTCATAAAACAGCAGCAAACTCTGACCCCAGAGCAGGAGGGGGCCAGGTATGGAAGGAGGCACTGCGGTGTCGTCTCTGTCTCACTGCGTGCAAACAAGGATCTGCAGCTCCCCAGCTGTGACTGTGTAATGGGCAGTACAGACTGTCAGCTGTTTCTTCAACAGTGCTTAACTTACAGTTTTCTTCCTAAAGACTTGACAATTTACAGCAATAATCAAATTAGAGCACAGTGGAACTGGCTGGTTCCACTGCACTCAGGTTTTTCTCAGGCCGCACACCAGTACCTTTGAATAAAAGCCTGGAAATTATGTTTCCTTGGATGTCTCAGCCAAATTCATAACTAGCCCTCTCTCCTTGCCTATTTGTCTCCTCCAGTTCCTTACTCAGACTTGGGGCAAGATATACATGCAATGAAGCAGCCCTCAGCTGTCCGTGGAGATAGCCAAGTTACAATGCCAGAATAAAGATAAGTTTGCAAAACAGAGTAATAAGTTAATTATTAGTTCAGAGGGTACGTTTTGCAACCAAGACTCTCAAGGGAGTCAAGCAAAAATTTCCAACTAATATTGTTTATTCCGAAAATGCCTTTAAAAAGAAACAAAAATTACTGCTCATTCAAACCATTCCTATTACAAGAAAGGAAGCTCTCAAGGGAAATTTTCCCTAGCAGGGGGCCTTCTTTGTAACTTAGTCACCACATAAAATCCAGGAAACACATTACATGAAATATTTTTTCTGTTTTCTCTACTGATTTTCAGAAACAAGACAAAGAAAGAGGTGACAAGCCCCTGAGAAAGAAAGGAAAAAAAATCAAACAAAGTTGTAAAAAGCTAAAAACGGGAGAGGAGACCTTTTAACAGGTAAATAAGATAAAGGACAAAGAGTGTTTGAATGAAGGTTAGCACAAGGGAGTCCTGAGGCTGACTGAGGCTCCTGGGTCCTGCCATACTATGAATATTAAGCAATAGCTCATCTTTTCCTCTGTCTTGCAACACACAGCTCCTCTCAGAGCCCTTGCCAGTGGAGATGCTAAAGCTCTTGATCACACTTAGAGTCCAGAGAAGGCGTATACCAAAAAGAGGAGTGCTCCCTTTTTTTGCTGCATGACTCCTAGGGAGGTGTTACCCACCCAGAAATCAGCAGCTTCTGTCCAAATTGTCCTCAGAAAGGGACACAGATGGTCTCCACAAAGGCCCTGTGGCCATGCTGAACAGAACACCTCATTCCAGAGCAGCAAGACCTCCCTGACCAGGGAACATTTTAACTCTGCTCTTTAGAGCTCTGAGACCAAGAGCTGCAGGACTTCACGTACACTTTCTAACATTTCACTGCTGAACTTAGCCAGAAAATTATGTTCACATCTAGCTACTAACATAGAAAATGTACTGGCCAAAGGGCAGAAGCTCACAATAACTGATAACCTCAATATTTCACTGGGTATGTGATTCCTGCAGCTTCCAAGTCTTTGGGAGGAACTTGGTAAGGCTGGGGAGATGAGGGAGAAGGAGCTGTGCTTGAACTCAGAAGTATGCCTCCCCTTTGAAGACAGCTAGAAATAGTAGAAATACATAATAATGCAACATTCACAATTTTTTTTACCAGTGTCATGTGGAGAAGCCAGCTGCTGCCAGGTGTACTGCAGAGCAGGGACTGCCCATGCTTGCTGTGTTTGGGGCAATCCAGCTTTTCTTCCATTTGCTGGTTTGAACTGCAGCTCCAAGCAATGAGCAGTCTCAAGTGAGAGGGAAGCATGGGGACATCCGTATCTGTGTATCAAGCACAGATTTACCACGAGGCAGAGAAACAGGTTTTAGTGTCAGGCAATGCCTGTCTGAAGTCTTTCCTTCTCCTGCATGAAAGAGCTGCATGAAAGAGACAGGTCCTTTGCTTAAGGACTTGTTTTTCTGAGTCTGGATTTTTCTCATGGCAATAAGCCAAGACTTCAGGTTTGGTTTTGTGTGGTCCTTTGAGCAGAATGAAAAAAAGTCACACACAACCAGTTTGCAAGGTTTTGATAAGATATGTAGAAGGAACATTTCCTTTCTGTCACACACCGTGCTCATGGATGTTGGTTTTTTTAGACTTCATTCTACCATTTGCTGAAATTCAACAGAATTCAAGGGTTTCAGGAAAGAAAATTGCTGTGTGTCCTTGTTAGCAAAGGTAACCCAATAATCACTTTCACAGAACCACAGATTCTGAGTTGATGGCTAAAGCACAGTATGGGAGCAAACTAGAGATCTTTGGCCCCTCTCACACACTTGTTACCTTTGCCTGCATTAAGGAAGACAACTATGAGAATCTGGAGTAACTCCAAACATTTGCCAGCTGGTTTTGAATGTTCTCAGCTGTGTGTGCTGTTGGATAATCTTAGACTTATTTTGTGCTGTTTGTTGCTGCCAGATAGTGTTACTGTTTAATGACAGTGTTAGAGGAGGCAAAAGTAGGTCCAGCTTCTGAGCTAGAAATAATCCAACATGGCTTTGGCTGAAAGTTAATGCAGTCTGAAAAGAGAAAAAAAATCCTCCAGTGCATTCATTTGGCCGGTCCTCCTAATACTTGTGGGAAAACAAATAATTTTCAAACCTTTAGTTTTGGTTTTCTTCCCTGCCATTATTAAGGCCAGTACTTTTCTTTGATGTGAAAAAATTCAAGTACAGACTGAAAGCCCTTGCAGAATTTCTGTCAGAGCAGTCTGCTCACCAGGAGAATTTTCTTGGTTACTTCAAAGATTCACAGACTCACAGAATGGTTGAGGTTGGAAGGGACTCCTGGAGGTCATCTGGTTAAACCCTCCCTTATCCTTGCAACAAATTTAAATGATTTTCCATCCAGGTTCGTGGAATTTTTCTGATTTACTCCTAGATCCAACTAGAAACTTCAAAGGCAGCCAAATACTCCTGCCTTCTGAACACATACCCAGCAGTTCAATGACCCACTATTATTCTCTCTTAAAAATAAGATGCTCCATCTTGACCCCTAAAGTCACAGTCAGCTTCTTCCCAGCACAAGGCCTAATTAAAGACACAAGGGATCTGATGGAAATTTTGCCAAGCTCTGTGAAAACTGCATCAGGATTTGCTTAGAAAAGGCAATATTTTTATTCAGTGAATCAATTCAAAACAGTTAAATTCTCAGTTAAAAATACTGTGGATCTGTTCAAAAACATATACTTTGGTATTTTATCTGCTTTTACTTTAAAAAAATCTCCTGCTCGGTTTTTTTTTTTTTAATCTCTCCTTCAAATTCCCCTCACACTTTCAGCTATCATATTTCTTTGCCTTGTAGAAATGTTCCACTCTCTTATTTTAAATACAGAAAGTAACCAATAATTTGGATATTACTAACCTGTTCACACCTCCTCAGTCAGTCTGATCTGTGGGAAATTTATGCCACCAAAATCTGTAGTTAGCTGCCAATAATTAACTCACATTTCTAGAAGTGTCTAATAAATCAGCTGTGTTTTTCCTCTGAGAGTCCACAATTAAAAGCGTGGTGAGAAAACTGTTCTTGAAGACTCAGTTCTTCTAAACCTAAAACTTGTGGACATTTCTGCACAGCTAGATTCTATCAGTATATAAAAATATGTCACTTACTTCTTCCCAGAAAAGAAACATTTCATCCCAAATCTCAGCTGTTTTTGGAATGTTGGAATGTTGTTTTTGTTCCTTGGAAACATATAAACAAACAAATGTTAAGTGCATACACATCTCAAAAGCCTTTTTGATAACAAATATTGGTAAACAAAAAAAAAAAGTTCCAACACGTGGTCCTGAAAATATTTGTATCTTTTGAATCCATAATACTATTCACACTGGATTGAGATCCTGTGACTCTGTTGGATTTGGACTGTTCCTGTAATTTGGTGAAAGGGTGTAGGTAGACCCCCAGAGCCAGCCTGGACTCAGCAACCTCTGCCGAGCCTGTGACACCCACACAGCTTTCCCAGGGCGAGCTGGCTCTGTCTGGGGGAGATTCAGGGGGTTTCATCTTCTCTGCCTTGCCATCCCAGAGCCTCTTTCCACACACACACCACCACCCCCGCCCCCAAAGGCTACCTGGGTACAGAGACTGGACAAAACACACAGTGTGCTTCAGAGCACCTCCCCTGCAGAGGAGCGGGACCCTGGTGTGGGCGTGCACCCACACATCGGTTTACAGGCAGCCTAAGCAGGGTTTCCACGGGCCGGATTAACTCTCAAAGCCACATGATTGAGATTACATGGAGGGGAGGGCCACAAAGGTGGTCAGCGGTCTGGAGCATCTCTCTTGTGAAGAAAGACTGAGGGAGAAGGCCCTGTTTAGTCTAGAGAGGAGAAGACTGGGAGGGGATCTTATCACTGCATATAAATATTTCCAACGCAGGTGTGAAGAGGATGGTGCCAGACTCTCTTCAGTGGTGCCCAGTGACAGGACGAGGGGCAATGGTGATAAACAAAATCAAGAGAAGTTCCATTTAAATAGGAAGAACTTCATTACACTGAGGGTGGCAGAGCACTGGAACAGGCTGCCCAGGGAGGTTGTGGAGATATGGTCGTGTCCCTCCAGAGACATACAAATCCCATTTGGAGGCATTCCTGTGTCACCTGCTTTGGGTGACCCAGCCTTGGCAGGGGGCTTGGATGAGCCTTCTAACCCTAAGAATTCCATGAGATAGTTTTCACAAGGTCTAGAAGTGCCCTTTCAACTGGCATTTCACTCTTACCTCTAGGACACTGAACAGCAAAGTAATGACCACGAAGGAGCACAGTGTTTTGCAAGAGGGAGTTTCTCTCAGGGGGACTTGGAATTGTAGTTGTGTGCTATCCTCATCAGCCTGACACAGCTTAAGAAATGAACAGCAGTCTTGTTCAAATAGAACAGGAAAATGGTTCAGTACTGAGAATGTTCAGATCACTGCATAGACACCATGAGAGCTCCTGTGTGCATCTGGTGCTCTGGAGATGTGCAGCTGGTGCAGGGGGTAGGACGAGCGGCAAGCAGCTGCTCTCCAAGGTACATTCCCCTCGGGACTGAGCGTCTCTCTAGTCAGAAATATGTCAGGGAGTTAGTGCTGGCTGAACCAGAAGTCCCACCCAGCTGAAACAGCCAGTGGGGGCTGCCTGGCAGTGCTACCAGGGGATTCACAGTGCACAGGTATGGAGAAGACAAGGAGCAGCACTGGATGCCTCTGTGTGAGTGCAGCCCTGTGTTTCAGACCCTTCAGAGCTTAGCCCACCTAGACTATGGGGGCAGACAGGGGCCAGCCCCTGCCTCCCCACTGGGGTCTCCCCATTGCCCTCCTGCCAGCCCCTGGCTCAAGGGAGCTTTGTGCTTGGCAGCTCAGCCCATTCAGCAGAACCCTCTCATCTGCAAAGGTGTTCTCACCTGCTGAGAAAAAGGCCAAGCACGCACAGCGAGACTGGAGTCCACACCAAAAACCCTGACCAACCAAGAGGCCTGAGGGGAAATTTAGGGATCCAGCAAATAAGGGAAATATGATGGACCTGAACCTCACACTTGCCAGCTTCTATCTGGCCTAGAAACAGGGGAGACGGGAATTGCCACCTTCTCCAGATCCTGTCATTTAATAAACCTATGCTCAGTTAGACTGTTTGAAAGGAGACCAGATCCCTGCTTTCATTAGAGACCTCTGTAACCTGATGCGTAGGGTTATTTCCATCTGTGGGGTTCCCTTATTTGTCTGGGCTTAAAATATTGCACCATGACTTCTCTCAGCTCCTTGCTTTGAGCTGTGTCCCTTTTAAATCCTTCTCCAAGACTTCTGACTCATCCCACTTACTGCATTTGCAGTCCAGTGTCTTCCCCACCTGAAGGCCTCTGTCATTTTTAGATGCTATACTAGATTTGACCTGTAGGCCAAGAAATATAAACCTGACACAAATGGGCAGTTTATCCTTCACCTTAAACAGAAACTTCTTTTACCTCCCAAAGGAAGCTGGATGTCCTATGGAATAAATGCACTCTTGGGTAATTTTAGTTTCCACTTCAGATGTGCTTAGATTAGTGTCACAAAAGGACCTTTCTAAGGCTGTCCTGACTCATTAGCAAAAAGAACCCTTGTGCAAAGGGAAAATGAAAATCCATGCTGTTGAATGTAGTTTTCAGTCGCTAACTCACAGAATTGCAATAAGGCTCCCATGTCCCAACTGGCATTAGAAGCAGCCTATAGTGGTCCCACACATAACATGGATTTACTTTCCACCCTTCTCTTGCCAAACTCTGGTAGATATGAGTGTTTAGTGTTGTCTGTTTCACAGACACAAAAGCCTGAGGAAATGCCATCCATATTTTCCTTGACCCTCAGCATGTCTCCCAGATCCTCCTTGTTTTTAAATTGCTTCACCTGTATCCATTGATATATGGGCAAACATATGTCAGGATGAATCTTGCACCTTATCCTCCACTGACACATTACAGAGGTAACAGCTGCCACTAGATCTTGATTAACCTTTTTAGAAGATCTTTTACTAACCTATCCCCAATCCAAATTTCCTACTGCTGAGTGTAATTTGTTCCACATCCAGACAGCAAAAATATCTAAATTCTGATTAAATATGTCTTACATAAAAATTAAAAATGAAGAATTTTCAAATTGGTTTTAAAAACTAGGCATAAAGGAAAAAAATTCTGAAGCATCTACAAATGCAAGGAGATCCCACATGGGCATCACTGTCCTTTAAAACCTGTCCCTTGGGTCTCTTAGGTGCAGCCAGAAAGAAAATACCTTATGCCATATCTGCATATACTAGATTGCTGTCTGGATTTTGCTAGTGAATACAGTTTTCATTTCAGCTTAGTTGAGAAGACAGGCATACATCCATTTTTATGTATGTCATCCACTTCTGCAGGGATAAAGATCAAAATCCTTAATATCCTTCTTCTAGCCTTCTTTAAACAGAGATTTACACACAGATTTATTTCAATTCCAGTTGATAATGACTTGTAAGGGTCTTGATGTCTTTGGAAAAATCAGCCTTGGCAGTTCTCCATTGACCCCCATAGTCAAGAGCACCACAACAGTTTGAAATGGCTTATTTCTATGCCTGAAAAGAAAATCCAATCTACTTATATATTAGGTCAATTATTTAAATTAAATATTATCATAAGTCTTCCTTTTAAGTGTGCTTGGCATGGTTTGGGTTTGTTATTTTCACAAGATATCGGCTAAATATTTATTGCATTGTTATTTGGATTTAACATAATCTGCCATCAGCACCAGGGGTTAATGGATTTACGTTTTGCATTAGGGGAAACCAGCACGTGGGTTGTATTTCAGCTACAGTAAGCGGTGCTATGCTCATGAAATACCAAAAACTTTTGTGCAGCCTAAGTTATTTAGAGGAGAAAAAAAAATCAATACAGCGTAGAAAATAAAAAGAGTAAACATGCAAATTAACTCCTGGCACATATTTTGTTCTGGGCTGTAATGCTCCTTTTAAGATTGCCCCTTTTTAATAGCTTTCGAAAGAATTTCTTGCATAATGGCATTTTAGTCATCATGTTAATGTCAACAAACAAGGCAGATTAATGCTTATAATCCTGAGCTGTCTCACACTCTGCTTATTAGAACTGTAGGCAGATCTTCATTAGGATGAATGACATCTGAATCTATAAGCTCATCACAACAGAGGCACCTTCTTGCTGTGGTGTCACCCTGCAGATGACAATGTCGGCCATTATGAATGACACTCCACAATTCGTTACTTCCTGCCTCAAATTGCAGTTAATCTTTCATCCAAACTGTACACATGTGCAGCTTTAAGTGGGCTATCACAGCAAGTACCCAGTAATGCTGCAAGCACATGGAGAATGACAGAAGGTAAATTGCTTGTCAGGAGGTCTGTATTTCAATTCACAGCATATTCCAAACACGTTGTGGTGAAAGCTCTCCACAACAGCTGCTTTCATTGCTAACTATTTTTGATGTAAATGTCAATAAAGCTCCAGGCCCTTTCATATTTTTGGCCAAGACTGTCCATCTTTCCCTATGCAGGCTGGCAGGTTGAGCTCCATTTATCTACTCTTAGGAACATGTCCTATAATAATGATTGTCTCTGGAGACCGTTTAGAGTGATTGAAAGCAGTGATTGGGACAATAGGCTGCTGAATTTCATTGCTGGATTGGGTTGACAGGTGACTGCTTTTATATCCTCTGGAGGAGAGATGGAAATAAAAACATAGTTATCTCTAATCAACACACAGGCATCTACCAACTGCAAATCTATACCTTCAGTTTACCCTGCTCATTGGAACAACTTAACCACGAATTATTACAGGACTCTCATATTTCTCCAGTGGTCAGAGGGTTTTCAGAAGAAAGGAAGTTGGGGAAGATATGTGTTGCCTCACTAGAGGTGAGAAGTAGGTAAAGAACATGTCACAGGCCGTATAGCTCTACCAGTTTCAGTGCCAGCTGCTGCTTTTAGTAGCTGCAGTTAAGATCTTCATTTTGCTTTAATGAAAATCCCTGGGTGTTACAGAAAGAAGGAATTTCATTTTTAATCAAAGAGGCCATGAATGTTATACATTGCCCATGAATTTTAACACACTGTAACAGTGTCCATTTTTTTGTCTTGCATTTAAGCAAAAGTTCTGTAAACACATTAAGCTTACAGGGGATATTTTTTCTTTTATGAAGTTGATAATTAACATGCCACTGGGTTTTCCAAAGGAGATGGGAAGACGATCAGGTAGAATTCTGAAAACAGTATGGCAAACAGTCTAAAATACTCACTCTGCACCAGCATCTGGCTGTTTGGCAGACCCCAAAGACTGTTGTGCTGGCACCTTTGAAATTCCCTGTGAGTCCATGTAGTTGCCCATGGTTACACAGCAGCTGGGATCTGGCTTCCTCATCTTCCCTGCTACCACATCCCCCCCACCTCCATTTACCTTTGCTTCTGTAAATCACATCCACTTCTGTCCATCAGTGGTGCCCATTGTAATGTCGCATCCCTTTCCCTCTCTAATTTGCAGACCAGGGGTTAGAGGGTAAGTAGGAGTTTACCCTTGCCCATCTCCTTTTGTCTAACTCTGCATTGGTGTAGTTTTGTTCATGTTTTACATTGATTTTTGTTACTAGAATCTCTACAATACTGAGCAGCTTTCTGTGGCTCTAGGCAATGCTGACACAAGTTGTGAGAATAATATGATTAAAAGCAGCTAACTACCCAGCTGTTAGAGTCATATCTCTAACAAAAACCTAATTCAAAAAACTCAATGCTGTACTGAGTTCTAGCCTTCAATTAAAAAACCCCCAAACAACTGAATGCTTTTTGACTTCTGTAAGCCTTATATAACAGCAGTTTTATTTTGAAATTTTGAGGGTGTACTGGGTCTGCATTGCAAAGTTTTGGTAGTAGGGGGGCTACTGGGGTGGCTTCTGTGAGAAGCTGCTAGAAGCTTCCCTCACGTCCAGTGGAGCCAATGCCAGATGGCTTCAAGATGGACCTGCAGCTGGCCAAGGCTGGGCCAACCAGTGGTGGTGGTAGCACCTCTGGGATAACTTGTTTAAGAAAGGGAAAAAGGAAAATGTGGAGTAGGAGCAGCTGGAGGAAGGAGTGAGATTATGTGAGAGTAACATCTCTGCAGACCCCCAGGTCAGTGAAGAAGGAGCCGCAGGAGGTGGTCCAGGCGCTGGAGCTGAGATTCCCCAGCAGCCCGTGGTGCAGCCCATGGTGAGGCGGGGTGTGCCCCCACGACACATGGAGGTCTGTAGGAGAGCAGAGATCCACCTACAGCTCACAGAGGACCCCGCAATGGAGCAAGTAGATGTACCCAGAATTGGCTGTGACCCCATGAGAAGCCTGCACTGGAGCAGGCTCCTGTCAGGACCTGTGGCTCTGTGGAGAAAGAAGCCCATGCTGGAGCAGGTTTGCTGGCAGGACTTGTGACCCCATGAGGACCCACACTGGAGCAGTTTGTGAAGAGCCTGTGGGAAGGACTCATGCTGAAGAAGTTTAGGGAGGACTGTATCCCATGGGAGCAACTCCATGCTGGAGCAGGAGCAGAGAGCGAGGAGGAAGGAGCAGAGACAATGTGTGATAAACTAACTGCAGCTGCCATTCCCCATCCCCCTGTGTCACTGAGGGGGAGGAGGTAGAGAAATCAGGATTGAAGTTAAGCCTGCTAAGAAGAGAGGGGTGGGGGGAAGGTGGTTGAAGATTTAGTTTTTATTTCTCATTACCCTACTCTGATTTGAATGGTAATAAATTAAATTAATTTTCCCCAAGTCGAGTCTGTTTTGCCCATGATGGTAATTGCTGAGCAGTCTCCCCATCCTTATCTTGACCCACAAATCTTCCATCTTATTTTCTCCCCACCTTCATCCAGCCAAAGAGCAGAATGATAGAGCAGCTTGGTGGGCACCTGATCTCCAGCCAAGGTCAACCCAACACAGTGGGGAAAACACCTACTATGTGACAAATATTCATCAAAAATTTTATTTCTTCATGGAAATAAAACCAGCTCATTTGAATAAGGCTCAATTATAGATTCAATGCAAATTTTCTTTGGAAAGAGAAAAAGAAGCAATTCTTTCCAATTCTTGAATAACAATTTTTTATACACTTTTGCTTAAATAAATGTAGCTGATAGGTTGCCAAAGGAATAAATTCTAGTTTAAGGCCCTAAAATCAGCTTGGAATGTTCAAAACCTGATTAATATTATAAACACTGAGGCCCTTGTATCAGATCCTGAATGCCAGCTTACCAGTTTGTGCAGGCTTCCACAAACTGGGTATAGAAATATTCAAAGTCTTGCAGGCCATGTGAGGAGGCTTCATTGCCAAAGAGCATTATGTTTTGCTCTTTTTTTGAATGTTCTGGTTTTATCTGGGACAGAGTTCATTTTCTTCTTAGCAGCTGGCACAGTGCTGTGGATTTGGATTTAGTATGAGAATATTTGTTAACAAAGGAAATAAAGCACCTGAAGTTTTGGTAAATATATGAAAGGAAGACATTACAAATTTCTTTCCATATATTGGTTAAACTGACAAACTATAAAGATCAAAAGTAAATTCCAAAGCAAAGAAATAGGTTGTCCAAGAAGAGAGGATACATGAAACAAATAACCCATGCTTTGTTTACATACCAGTTTGAATCTCTGTGCAATGGGAAGTTAACAGTTGGGTTGAGAGAGTCTAGCAAGAGGAGCCCATTTCACACATCTGATAATGTAGCTGTCACTCAGGCTTTATGTCTTTCTTCATCCTTACCCCAAAGAAAATTGTGTGTGAATCCAGACCTTAAATCAGGTTGGCTTTTCTTTTTTTTTTCTTTTAAAATTTGTCATTTATTTCTAAAAAGAAAACTGGATGAAGGATTGATTACATTGTCAAGAAATGCACTAAAAGCTGGCAAATCCATAATATTTAGAAGTTAGGAAGTTCTCTGCATGCAGTAACAACCAGTAAGATATAAAAATAGAAAGTTACTGAGTTTCACTACCTCACTACAGAGGCAAGAACATTACAGTGAAAATACAGAACCCTGTTCTAATTTATTGCTTTAAAAAAAAAGTAATAATTTAGTTTTGTTCACAGAGGTATGGAAATACATGATCTTTCCATCAGCTGGGACCAGACTGCCCTAGAAGGACACTCAAAAAGAAGGAAAAGCAGGGAAATTAGTACCAGGTTATTTGAACAGAGAATGTAAAATCATTTTGGTAATTTGTAGTAGTGTGATTGTTTCTTCAAATAATAGTTTTTAGAAAAATAGTGTCCAACCATTTGCAGTAATTGTTCTCAAATGGTATTTGTGGGCAAGCTACCAAAGGAATATGGCCAGCTGAGGCAATTGTCTATTACTTTGGAAACAACTTAAAAGTGAAGAAGCTGTTTACTTGGCTGCTTTTTATTTTATGTAACATAAGTTACTGTCAGATATCTTTTGTAACCAGCATTCACTTTTGATGCTCTCTGCTTATCCAGAGACATATACAAAAGATTTGACATACGATCCCGTGTACATTGAACAATTTAGGTTTGCTAAGATCTTGTGTAAATGTTTTGTAGATTTTCCCTTCTCCAGCATTGCTGTGGCTTAGATAAGCCCTCACTTGAACTCTGTGCAGAACTCTTTCAGTACAGGCTTATGTTAAAATCATTATCCCAAGTAAATGTCTAGCAAAACTAGATAACATCTGTGACCTCTCAGGGAGGTGTCTGTGGGGTGGAACATGTTAGATAATATACCTGTGCATCCTCATACCTCAGGTAAAAAGAACTTGGTACATGTTGCAGATTTTGAAACATCAGTGTTAGTAAAAGTCCAATGAATTGTTCTCCTCATCAGAGGGGATTTGATCTGGTATTTCCATTGTTAACAGGCATTCTCATTTAATAGTTACAGGGTCTTAACTTTTCTTTCTGAATGTAACTAAATTTTAATTTAAGTTATCCCATGTAGCTTTTGGCACCTCACTGAGGTAAGCTAGGCTCAGTGGAAGGGGAGAGAGACATAGTTCAAGGGTGTGAATCTTAATGCACCAGCACAAAACTCAATCAACCTAAGTTGTAGGGCACCTAGATTGCTAACGTGGTCACTTCAATTACAAGTCTAAACTTAAACATGAGAATGAACTGGCCTCAGTAAGGTAAAAGTCAGTGTAGATATAAACACACTTGGCAACTCCCTGGCATATTGGGGTGTCAGATGCTAAGCTGATGTGAGACATTATCAGCCCCGAAGAGGGGGTGGTTGATAAGTATTCCATGCTCTGTGAAGCACTGTGTGAAACAGGAGCCTGATGCATTATGCCAGATCGACAGTTTCCCACTAAAAACATTTCTCTGAGGAAGGCAAATATTTGTGGCCTTTCCAGGCATGGAACCCACCTGAATAATAGCTAATTAATATAAAACTATTGATTTTAAACTTCTTCTGTGTACTTTCATTCTTCACCAGAGTCCACAATGAAAAATTTCACTAAAAATATTAATTGTGTAAAGTGAACTGTGGCTTATTAAAATATTCAGTAAGCCAAAGAATGCTCTAGCAGACCAACTTGAAAGTCCGATAATAGTCTGTGTCACATCAGCAATGCTGTCGCTGCAGTGTGGTACAGAAAGAGCATTTGGCTTCTGGTGGGTGTATTTAGCTCTCAGTATTAGATGAATAATTAATCTAAACTTCTCTTAAAGAGAGCTGCAAGGCATAGCCTGGAAAATGTCAGAAGCAGTAAAGCAAAATTTTGATATATGAGGATATGAAAAAGTCTGTTAGGCAAAGTGTGTGATAAGGACCTTTTATTTAGAGTAAAGTGACTTTTTATTGTCTATAATTTTCCTATTTAATTGTTCACAATGGAGGAGTTAATGTTCAAGAGAGGAGTTACAGTTAACTCACATCAAAAAGTCAAAAGGAGAGTTTGTCTCCAGAAAGGTGCATCACTGTCCTGCAGTTCCTGCAATCCAGTGCAGTGTCAGACGCGTGTCTCCTGAAATCTCAGATCAGATTACTGAAAACACATCTACCGTGGTCTTACAACAAATCATTGAGGAAGCAAATTTATGCAGTAGTGACTGAGTGTTACACAATTAAATGTGATGGCATGAGGTATCAGAGTAACATGGAAAATTTGTCCATTGCTATATGTTATGTAAGGGATGATTCATCCCTGAAAATATCTCAGAGAAGAGGTGCAACTCAATCATCTTCATGCCAACTGCACCTCTGACATGATTATTGCTCCTTTGAAAGCAGCTGAGTTCTTTTCTAGTGGCATCATTAATTTGTGCTATTATAAGGCCAGTCTGAAATTTATGAAGACGAGTTGGCATATAAATACACGTCCAGAAGGAATGTGAAAAGGAAATACGTTGGAGTATGCATGATTTCAGGCACCTATTTCATTGAGCAGGGCATGTCTTGAAAAGAACATTTATGAAAATCTTCCAAATGGTGATTGCTGGGGCAATGGTGGTTTGTTGGTTTTTTTTTGGTTGTGGGTTTTTTTTTTTTTTTTTGGTTACTGTATTGGCATGATGATAAGGAAGAATATGAAGAAATGTGAAAGGAGAAGCACAGAACTGACAGCCCATCTTTTCTAACACAGATACATATATTTGCTGTTCTACTATTCTATAATATATTGTTACAATGGGAGTTTCAATTGGTTCATCCATTCACACACGTGGAGTTGGTGGATCTGAATAGTCTTTATTGGAACAGAACATTGTAAGAAACCATTATAAAGTCTGTTTTCATAACCAGGCAAAGTTTTGACCTTGTAAAGTCTGCAACTGGACTACAGTTTTTGACTCCAGCATAAATCTGTGCTGGAAATATGTTGGAAAACCCAAACAACTGTTTCAACTGTTTTGATTGTGTCTTCCTAATGAAGTTTTCCTGCTTTGCTGGTTAGAGCCTTTTTAAGAATATCCAGTCAGAGACTGAAAATAGTAGAAACATTATCAGATAGAAATATTTAAGTTGCTAATGCTTTTTATAAACATCTTATAAATGCTTTATAAACAGGTCTGAGACTCCCATGACCCATTCAAAGAAAATATATGAGAGAGATAAAAGTCACCCTGTGTGAAGCAGCAGGAAAAATGTAAACCCCAGAGAAATTCTGGTTAGGTTCTGAAGTTCACACTGTCTCAAGTGGACTCTCTGTATGCAGCTGAATCACAATCTGAAAAAAAAAAAAACCTCTACTGCATTCATAGCACAGTAATTGACATTATCTATTTATCACTGTTTGCAAGGGCTTTTGCTTTCAAGGAATGTACAGAACTGTGATTAGAATTAGTGATAGAAACAGGAGAGAGTAGGCATAAATAATGTTTCAGGTACACTATTTTTAGGACATAAGAAAGGGTAAGAAAAATTTTCACACACTTTTTTCATCTTGTTGGGCTATTGATCAACCTTTTGCATCTTGAATGCTGTGGGCATCACAATAAAGCATTTCAGTCATTTTAGACTAGCAAAGTTTCTGGCACAGGTCAGAAAGACCAGGCAACAGATGCTGCACAGATAAGGTAGAATGTGTTCCCCACGAAAGAGTGAAAAAGTTTAAAAGCCACAAAGGAGAAGTGAGAGGAGATAGCTACCCCCTTGCTCAGTGTATGGGTGTGGATGAGTCAATCGAGCACACAGCAGGAAGCTGGCTCCTGATTTTCCCAGTGCACAAGATTGTGTTTATTAGCGATTCCTTCTCCCTTTTGTGCAGGCACCAAGTCTGCGCTCTTTAGCTGCCTGCCAGCAGGACGGTACATTGGGGTGGGGAGGGAAGGAGCCCTTGCTCTGGGATGGTGGCGTGGGGCTGTCAGGAGCGAGCAGGCGGCACCGCAGACAATTGCAGGCAGGGGGGAGAGTACATGCTTCTCTCGTGGCTCCCTTTGATGCCTGGATCAGATCGTCTCTTGGACCAGCAAACTCTAACACCTCTTCTGAAATCAGCTCCAACTGGTGATGAGCTACATCTGGCCTGTGAAATGAAAATAGCAAAACCTTTGATTGAGTCCAAGTTAAGTGGATCTTCATCATCTGCTCAGTCAACTTTTGCCAAGATGAATGATACTATGACAGTATTCTAATAATTTCTGAGGTGGATTCCCTCCTTTTTTCATCCATCTGCAAAGCCCAAACTGCAAATACTTTGAAAATTTACTGCTCTCTAAGGGAGAAATTTTGCTCTTTTCAAATACATCCACAGCATTTCACAAAGTGAAATGGAGTGCTGCATGTAAGCCTGAATCAACCTAAAAACACAGACCTCAGTGTTGAAAAAGGAATCAGATTTTTAAAATTATTGCAGTGCCTGTTTTTACATTATTTATATGTCAGTATTTTTCCTATAAGCTGTTATATTTGACTGGACTTGGATATTTTCTTTCCAAAGAGGATAAAGTAGCCTGACAGAAATAATCATCTCCATTTGCCACCTCTACCACAAAGCAAATAAAAACATATCCTTAATAATATGTTCACAATGGAGGTTCTTAAACAAACAGAAACTTTGGCACTTAGGGTGCAGCTGTACAATGATCATTTGTGTTATTCTGCAAATTTTCTGGAAAGCACTGGATTTCTGTACTTACTGTACAGGGCATTGACTCTCCAAGTGCTGAAGGTGACTATTAAATGGCTCCAACATGGTTTTCCATGTGTCAGTATTTCAGTTCATTAGAAGATGTTCCACAGCCACACAAAGCAGACACCCATGGCTTGCTTGCCACAGTTCCTGTCTGCGGCAGGCACAGAACACGCCGAGACTCTGCTTTCCTCCTGGCCTTTCAGTTTCAGTGTAGGTCCTGGTATTTTTCCAAATGAGGTACCCAGATATCTACACACTGATAGGAAAACTCTGCCACCTCCTAAATACAAGAGGGTGCGACCCCTAAAACCCGAACTTGTCTTTCCCTCTGAGTTTGGGGAACAGAGGACTCTTCACCTGCCCCAATTCTGCAGAGAATTCAAAGACCATTTGCTTCATAACACATATTTAACTATGTTAAGGCAAGATTAAAGCCACAAGAAGTCAAGCAAAGCAATACGTGTGTCTTTTTGCCATGGAACCATGGTAAGATCTAGTTTCGCTCAGTTTCCCACCTTACTGAAAATGAAGAGCTTTACCCTCCCGCAAAAGAGCAGCCTAGCTGGCATTTCTCTTTCTCCCTGTCCCTCACAGTCTGATGTCTGCCCTGAGTGGTTAAACACTAGCAGCTCTTTCCTAACACAGAAGAGTGGAATAATGCTGTAGCATGTCACAGATTTCAGTAATGGGTTGTTTCTTTTCCCTGCATCAAACAAAATCATGTTGAAATTTGTTTTCCTTCAGCTGATGTAAGAGATCAGAGGAGTTGTCTGATTTTCCACATGGCACATTTGACGCTATCTTTCCCCCATATCCATCCTCTCAATGGCTTTAATTCCTCTGTTTTCCTCTCTTTTTTCTTCTGTCTTCCCTTTCCTTTCCACTTTCTCTTCATGTTCACTCTTTCTTAATCTCTTACTTGACTGCCTTCACCTTCTCCAGACCCACTTGTTGGCCCTGTCTGTCTGAGGTCATTCCTGAGGTGCTGCTGGCAGTCCTTTTCCTGTGGGAACTATAACCATGGGCTTTACTTACTTCCTCCTTCCCCAAAGGTGGACTGCATCTGGCTTCCAAACTTGTGCTATTCTCCTTTAAAGATGCCTTGCTGCTGCCATGTGTCAGCATTTCTCCTGGACCACGGTGATTTTTTTATGCCATAAGCTGAGATGCCACCTCATCAGAGGGTTTACAGTTATTTAACAAGGTTAGATTTGACCCAAATTGCTTTTGAGATTGTGCGGATCAGTTGGTGGGTTTGAGGATGTGAATAAATGCTTTGAAGAAAGAAATGATAGTTTTGAACAAATCAGATTTTTGTTAAGTTCTAACCTGATATAATGCAGTCTCCAACAATGACCACAGAAAATTGTCTTGTCTTTTTTTGTGTCTGGCCTTCAGTGGTTGGAAACAATAGATAGACGGTTAAATAGATAGTTATGCATTACATTTTTTTATGGAGATGGAAAATACAGAGAGAAAAATTTTTTCACTGGGATCATTCAGAGCCAGATTTTAGAGGGAAAGACTAGTAATTAGTCTCAGTTTAATCGCTAGTGGGAGATAGTTCACATTACCAAATGATTTGATGTTTCAGCACAAATGACAAACTGTGTTCAGAGAGGTCCAAGACTCTGTCAGCATGGCTGGAGACAAAATCACCTTTCCTCTTTAGAGTAGATTGAGTTGTCCTTCCAAATCAGGGTTAAGGTCACTGGCAGGGCAGTCTGAGAATGAGAGCATCTGTCTGAAATATACCTGGACTGTGGATGTATTCAGAAATTCAATTTCTGATGCTGCCAGTCCCTTGACCTTCACAAGCACACAAAGCCTACGAAAAGGCAAAAACAAAAAGGCCAAAAAAAAAACCCTTGATATTTTTATTTGACTTCAGCTTCAAACTCCTGAATGGACCATGAAGAGCTGCTGGATATATTACAGAGCCAAAAATAATCATGTGCAGCGCAGAACAAGTACATGCATTTTATCTTAATTCTAGCATAGTTGCTCTGTTTCCTTTCTCCACATGCACACACCCCTCTGCCTGCAAATTATTTCAGGTCCCCTCATGCTCCATTGATGACAGCTAGACATTTTCTAAAGTCCTTAAGCAATCATGCCTTGGAGTAGGTACACTGAAATCACCACACCAAATAGACAAACGCAGGAGTCCTAAATACACGTTTGAGTATTTCTCCACACAGGCTGACGCTGGGAGGGATGTTTTGCATGTGCTGACGAAGTACAGGCTTCCAAGAGCCTGGGGAAGCAGCGTCCCTCGCAGCCGAGCAGCGGTGGCCGGTCCCGGGGGGCTGCAGGGCTCCGGAGGGCGGTGCTCGTGGGGACTACCTGCTTTAGCTCTGCGCAGCAACAGGGAGAGCCATATGTGGAGCTGCAGGAAAACAGATGCTGTTTCTCCATTTGTGAAATCAAGTTGTTGGAAAGTAGTCAGCTTTCCGATGTACGAGAGAGAGCTCATCTGATCAACCTGCAGAGACAGCGTGAGCTTCTTTTTTTTAAGAAATATTCGTCAGTATTTCCAAATTATTGGTGGATAGACCGATGCAAGAAATAATGGCATGGAAATCATCAGCTGATAAATGGCTTTGATAATAGGCAGGTTTTTGATGACCTGTGATTTCCATAAACAAAGGGGCTGTGCGACCTGGATTTTGACTGCCAGATCTGCTTCCAGGCATGCATCTCTAGATGTACTGTAGGTTTACCATAACATCTTGATTTATTATATAACAGACATAACCACCCAGTTCAATTTCTTCTTACCATCAAAACAATAACATTATTCCCCTAGAATAAAATGAAGTGTTGTGTTCTCAGAGAAGCTTCAAACATCTTTGTGTTAAAACCCCAAATAAATACCTTTTCTTCTGTTATTAACTGAAAATGTGTGCTATAATAGCAAAATGCGTAATTATTAAAATAGCGAATAATCTGAACTGATATTCTAAATCACTGTAACGTAGTGAAATGTAATTGTGTATAATTTTTCCTTTAAATATACAATTTATCTTATCAGAAATGCAAAGATTTAAAGCATGAGCTGGCTCCAATGTCTCCAGACTAAGAAAAGTCGTCTTTTCTATTACTCTGATTAACAGGACAGTTTAAAGTACTAGACAAAAAATAAAAAAGACTTACTGAGAAATAGCAAACAAAGACTAGTGTTCTTTTACCAGGATTATATTCTTTAAGACTCTCTGCCAAGATCCCTAGGATATTTTGTCAGCATGTTAGAATCCTTCACATTTCTCTTCAGCGTATCTATTTTCCACTGTTCAGACCTATGGGAATCTGTCCTAATTTTAGCATTAAATCTACCTCTTTCCAGCAATATTGCTCTTCTGTTGATTGTATAAAGGATTTAGGATATTATTTGCTCAGAATTACATCTTGGATATCTAAAATAGATGGGGGAGGAGGTACTTAACCAAAAGTTAGACTCCAGCTTGAATTTGTGTCAGAAGGCAAAAATTATGCCAAAGTTAACTCCAAAAGATTTAGCTGCATGAACACTTTGTTCATGTCTTTTGAATTTCTTCAATTAAATAAACTGTGTCTCACTGTTGCAATGCCATCCTTGTTAGAGGCGAGGATCACAGTCACTCCAGTGCTGAGATTTGTGTTCAAACGTGGGCTCTTTTACAAATCATCAAAGGTGCAACGGTTCAGGTTACCTTGCCTTGGCTCCCAACCAATATTACGTAAACTCTGTAAATTAAGCTAATTCCATGTTAGTGACTGGCACAAGAATCCTTTATCACAATAACAATTCCTATTGAAAGGATAAAGGTCATCTTTGCAGCTCCTTCTCTGGAGCTGATCTGAGACCAGTGAGCCTCAAATGCAAATCCTTGCATTCAGTGAACAAGGAGTTCTCCCTGAACTGCCTCCTCTAACCAGCAGTATGTGCAGTCTGAGGAGGTCTGTGTGGGACTGCACGTGAGTTTATCTGTTTCTCTCTCTTGAATACACACATGTGCAAACATGCCTAGAAGTAAACAAAGAATAATGGCTTTAAACTGAACAAGGGTTAAGTTTACATGAGATGTTAGGAAGAAATTCTTTACTGTAAGGATGGTGAGGCACTGAAACAGATTGCCCAAAGAAGCTGTGGATGTCCCGTCCCTGGAAGTGTTCAAGGCCAGGCTGGATGGGGCCTTGAGCAACATGATTAGTGAAAGGTGTTCCTGTCCAACACGGCTGCAACTCCAGTCATCACTTTGGTTACACAGAGGTCAGGGGAAATGTGAACCGCTCACTTGCAGTGTAAGATGCATCTTCTTCTGGATAGTGTGTTCAGGGCTCACTTAAAAGGCAACCCGTCTGTCTCAGTACAGGGCAATTGCAGTCTTTGTAGCCAGTGACAAGTCACTTGTAAGTGAAATTGTGCCCATCCCAAAAATATACAAAAAAGATTTAAACAGTCCCATGAATGAGTGAGTGAGAAGTGTCTCACCCTTGTGTGAGACGGCTACGCAGTGTAGGTAGAACTGGTAACCTCTCAGTCAGAGCACTTGCTCTGTGAGCCGTCAGTGCCAGGTTACCCCTGAGGATTAACTCTGACTTGTAGAAATATTCTTGACCTTGACTAAAACTCTTAGATTTTGTTTCTTATTGTTGCATGTGCATGGGGTTGGTTTTTCCCTTGTTTTTCTGTTGTAACTTTACATCATGTTGGTTTGGGGGGTTTTTTTAATCTAATATGAAATAAAGGAAAAACAGTTTGAATCATGTGTCCTGTTGTGGGGACCAAGTTAATTAAAATCCTGATGTATATATACAGCTGATACTCCTCACCCTAATGAAGAACATTAATTCTAGAACATGTGTGGCTGTAGTCACATTGCTACAAATTACTGGACTCTTTCCTTTATCTGTTTCCAAGAAAGTCTCCCCCGGTTAGTTAGGAAAAAAGAAAAATATGATGCCTTAGTTCTAAGCAGCATAAATTACATGCATCAATCAGAGGAAGCTTAAATTAAAATACACATTTGGCAAACAAATATGAATATGTTGATCTCATCTGTGAATCAAAATGATTTAATGCCAGTACTGACCCCCCACTGATCAACATGAAGGTCACTGCAAACTGCTTGATTCTCATTGAGAAATGTTGTCGTGTCTGTTAAAGATGCAGTTTTATACATTCCCTAATGCTCAATCTAATCGGCAATTCCGATGTAGCAGAATTGATTTATTTTAGAAAGAAAATACAGAATTCATTTTTTTTTTTAATTTATGTAATCCAAAACAGATAGCTAAATTAAAATGTTAAAAAAATACATGTGGTGTATGGGTCTGGGCTGAAGGCTTTCCAATGTTTTTATGATGTTTTCCAATCAAGAGGAATACTATTTGTTAAATAGAATGCTACACCTTTCAGATACCAAGTGATCATAAATCAGTCTTACCTTATCATCCCGTTCAGATGTTCTGCCTATAGGAATAACTAGTTGTTTAAATCAATTATCAGGTGGGATGTGGTTCTGAATGGATAATCCAAGGCCAGTTGGGTTGTCATTTCTCTCCAAAGGTCTCAAGCAAACAGATGAGTAGGACACTGGTTTTACCAAACTTGAATTAGTCTTTGCCTTATATAGTCGTTTTGCCTACACTTAGTACTTTTTTGAATTAAGGATGGAGAAAATCATCCTGGCCCCAGGGCGGATGGAACTGGGAAGGAGAAGAGCCACACTGTGGGGGGATGGTACAGAAGATCAGGAGCTCCTGATGGGAGCAGAAGCAACAGGGATCCACATCAGAATTCACCCACGGGGACAAAGTCCCCAGTGAGACACAGGGAAAGGGGTCAGTCCAGGAAATATTTCTTCCTGCAACAGACCCAGTGGATAGAATTCATGATGTTTAGATACATTCACACATGTTTGGAAATGGGGTTTTCCCATAGGTATGAATGTTTTTACATTGTCGTTTGTGAAAAATTGCACTTTCTAAGTAAACATTTCACACCCCTGTAGCTGGGGACTACAGCAGTGGTGAAAGCCAGCTTCTCTGTTCTGCTAAAAAACAGAGTCCATTTTTGCTTACAGTGTGAAATTATGACTTTCGATGTCCAAGACTCAATCTTCTCTTTCTTAGATAATCCTTGCCAGTCTCTCTACTTAAAAATTATTTCCATGAGATGATTTTTTGCTATTTTTTTTCCTTCTTCTCCATGTGGAGCTGACACATTCTCCAAGGATATTCAATAATCAGGTCTTACCTTCTAAAGCTCCCAATAGCCCATCTATGGTGTGAAAACCTTTCAAAGCATACTCCAAATTAAATTATCTACTGGGAAAAAGCAGGAAGAGACATCTTAAGAATGCATTTTGACAGGAACAGATCAGATGTTCACTAAGGAGAAAAACAATTTTGAAATTATTGTTCACCTTGAACAAAGATTAATTCATGAATCTTTGGCATTTGGATGAGAAGAAAAAGGAATTCACTCACCTTTTGTTTAATAAAATAAAACCATCAGAAGCACATGCTACCGTAACATTAAAGTGCAAGCCACAAATGAGCTGTTTGCATCTTGGGGTTTATATCGGTCTCACTGGCCCTGATGAAATTCTCAAATAAAGTATTGCAGAACAATGCTTTACTGAGGGATGTTTATGTTTACCACATAAACACACTGTTTATTATAATAAACCATAAAATTATGAGAGCTTCAGTTTATCGCACAAGTTTGGTTGCCTTTTTTACCTTCCATTTTCTGTCTTAGGTAGTTTCCTCCCTTGGTCCATCACTCAAAAATCCCTGAGCAGACAGATGTAGCTTCTAGTATCAATTAGATATAGAAATAAATATTTTGCATCTCTCGATAGAGAGAGGATTTTGTCATTGTCAGCCCTGCACATCTGTACATAGAAGTCAAGCTGGATGGCCCCTGTTCAAGTGAGGCATCTCTGAGTTCTAGGGATTAAAGCCAATAATGTTTGTTTTGAAAGTTGGAGAGCATTTAACTGTGGCTCTCGGGGTGGTCTCTAGCACTTGCTTTTAGACCAAGGCATGTTGGAATAGCAAGCCACTGAAACCTGGCCTGGACTGCTAAAAGGCCATTGTAGATACAGCTCAGCAACAAGGAGAGGAAGTAGATACACATGATACACATGTCTGTTCTGCCCTTTGAGGAAGAAAGATTCTTTTAATAGAGAAATCAAATATAAGAATCCACCTGTTATGACAGAATGAGATATGGCATTGTTTGACCACTCCTACACCTCAAGTTACTTCATATTAAAGCCTTCTGAGCCAGGGCAGGTATCATCTTACCTCAGTGCCTCAGAAAATGTCAATGTCCATAAATTCCGATACTTTTGACAAACCTGAAGGTCATGAAGGTTATGTAGAGGAACAATTTTCTTATCTGAGTTTTGCTGAAAACTACATGTCATAAATGTGCATAATGCTGTTTCCAGCTCTGTGTCTTCAAAGCCAAAGCTCCTGCATTACCAAGCACTCAGAAAAAACTGGACATCGATTATTTGCTAAAAGTCATTCTTTTTTGTCTGTATGGAGCCACATTGGTTCAAACTAATCCTACCTCTAACCCTGAGGAGTGAGCAAGCCTCACTGTTCACCAGCATTCATGTGTGACTAACCTCAAAAGAAGTGTGAAGACACAAAACCAACTCTAACAGGACAATGGTGTGAACATACCCATCTTCCCTGCTGCAGATTTTGCAGAGCCAAGTAGAAGGGCAGAGCTGACAAGCCATTTTTTTGTTTGAAACTTTATTTTCCTTCTCTGAGGAAGACAGATGACATGAGAAAGCATCCCTGATACGATCATGATGAGACTTCTGCACTCTGTGATGGAGTTTGGTGCGGTCACACACACAACTAAGAGAATCTAAAAGATCTGACCACTGAAAATGAGATAATCCTTTGAACAAGTACATCAGTCCTTTGAACTGCACACGTAGAAACCTGTGGCCTTTACGACTGCTTACACTTTAACCAGCATCAGTACCAGATCCTTACAGGAATTCTGTTGTTGAAGCTTAAGATAAAAGTGCCACAAGCCAGAGACATCCTTTCAGTGTATAGATGAGGAAAGAAGAGAGAAAAGACAATGGCAAGTCAGTACTAGCTTGCAGATGGGGGAAAATGCTGCTGGTGACTCTGCTTCATGAAATTCTACATCCTTGTCAAAAGTAAAACTATTGTAATGTCAAATGTCTCTACTTTTTATCTGCTACAGTATGAAAAAGGAAGGAATCTTTTCCTCCATATCATTTTAGTTTCCTTCAAGAGGTTCTAGTTTAGCTATTTTTGCCTTTTTTAGCCAAATTTCAGACTTTTCTTTCAAAGCAAGCTTTTTTATCTTTATTTGCCAGAGGAAGAAGAAAGATAGATTTTATCTGCCACAACATATCAGTTATTTTTTTGCTGAACAAGTGCATCAAAACATCATACCAAGATCTCTTTACTCAGCAAGTTCACTGGGATGAGTTTTGAATGTTTTCTGTTTGCTATCATTCATAGATATAGTCAAGATGATAAATCCTCACAAAATAAACATTATCACTTGCAACACTGATGGATATTTATTTATCAGTAAAAGGAACATTGCGCTTTTATATATGCAGATTAGCTCCTAAATAATAAACAATTTCCCAGCTATGCAGCTAGGACTGTTTGATCAGAAATAGTTTTATGTGTTTGAATGAGTTGACCTTCATCTATTGATCAAGGGTAGTTGGCAAGATCTTAAGTAATAACATTCTTGGCTTCACACATCACTTTCATATTGATAGGGTGGAATTGTTTCTGAGTCCAATACTTATCTGCTGGTGAAATACGGGAACATATGAGTCTAGTCAGTCACACCCAAAATATTGTGGAAGCTAGAAGCAACATATGCACTTCCTCGAGTTTCTCCCACTGGTATGGAGCAGTTGGAAATGCAGCGACTCTTTGGAGAGGCGCTTGCTCAGTATCTATCTAGTGTGTGGCATCCCCTGATACAATCTGGAAGCTGCTTAAACGGTTGTGGAAAATCAGCTGGTTCAGCAACAACACAAAACAAAATGAGTGTCCTAGTTAAAGCTTCATTCCCAAGCCTTTAAAAATGTCTCTGTTAACTCTACAAAGGCAAAATGAACTCATCTTGGTAAATGCCTTAAAAAGAAGGAAGTAGGACCACTCTTCCCTTGGGGTGCAAATGTATCCTGCTAAGAAGGGTTAGTCGTCTTCTGTCACCTTTCTTCTCAAACAGACGGTTCTGTAGAGTGGATTTTGTGCAGTGCTGGGGAATAAACAAGCCTTCAGCATCCCGACTTGCACTCGCACTGGGTGGTGGAAGAGAAAGAGTTGCCCACTGTAGGTCAACTTCTTCCCCCTTCCCGTCTTTTAGCAGAAGAACATCACCCTCCTTCTTTAAATTATATAGAAAATAGTTTTGATTTGTTCCAATCTCTCACTGAATACAAATCAGGGTAAACAGCTCTGAAATGGCTCTACAGCTAAGAGCTATTATCTATGTGTTTTGATCAGTTTTAACAGCAATGGTCTATAGACCTCAATTTCCTGTTCTGAAGTGCTAAAACTTATGAAAATAAACTCCAAGGCTTAGTAAGCACCCTTTAATCAAATAAAATTGTCAGTATGAATCTACCTACCCTACTGTAACCTTATAAAAAATGTTTGATAGTAGCTTTTTGCGCTGTGAAACCTAAAACTGCAGTACACTACAAATTTTGCAGGATAAATTTGATACACCAGTGATGCTTTGTGGGTTTTTTCCTTATTTATATCCTTTTTCTTCCTTTTTGTCTGTTTTACAATGTTTTCTCATCCTTCTCTGTGTAATCCTCACCATTTTAATTATCTGTCTGTTTTATAAAATCATGTCTCATTAGAAAATTTTAAATTCCTCATTACAGCACATTCTCATGCAGAACTTGAAATAGGAATGATTATGAACTCTTCTAATAAGCACCAGCTTTGCACTCTTTAAAAGATTGAAATTGTTGTTTATATCTGTATGCACATTAGTTTACCTCAAGATGTGCTAGATTACATTAATTATCTTTGCATCTGCAACAGAGAACATTAATGATCGATGCCAACCTCATTCCTCTGAATTTTTGAGAAGTTACATTGTTTTGGTTTTTTTCTTGACAGCGTGTATTTGTGATACAGGGAAATTTAAGAGGGATGGACAGAGCTTGCTGCTGGAACCTGCAAGACCACTGTGTTTCATTGTGCTGCAGACTAATTGTAAATACCTTTACCTTTTTAAGAGGTCGGTGAAAAATTCTGATTTTGCAACTAGCTGTACTTTTATATCACTTCAATCCTGATCTGTCTCAAAAGCAGGCAGATTTATTGCAGCAGTGTCCCCATGTGGACTTCTACCAAAACAAATGTGACCAACTGAATTTTGGCTCCAGTTTTGAGGCAAACAAATCCTTACTAAGCAAAATACAAATAAATGGCTGTAATAGTTTTTAACCAAAGTGATTTAAGTAGGAATTTAGAGAAAATAACTGCCAGCCAGTATCTGGAATTAGCCTTCTGGAGTGTCTGCTCAGCCCCTGCCTGCTTAGTTCAGGCTGCACAAATCCCTGTAGCTGCTGTTAGCAGAGGAAGCATGTCCTTTATACACACAGACCAGGCATCCCAGCTCACCTAAGGACATGGTTTTCACAGTCCTATAAGGCTGGCCAAGTGCACAGAGAATTCAATATTAAGTGGCCAAACTCCAGCTCCTTAGCACTTGGTGTAAGTTTATAAACAGACTCAAGACCCAAGTGAATAAATTTGCTTTATAGCTCATGAGAGTAAGTAGATCTTTTCAGGTCTTCTAGCCTATGGCCAGAAACAAAGATACTGGGCCAAGCTGTCAAATTATTTTTCTTTTCTATTGTTGGGCATTTTCATGGCAAAATTTTTATATTGCAAATTGAACCACTACTGATCATCCCCTTGAAATCAATGGGATGAGCTACAAAGGAACTTGCAGCTTATAGGATCCAAAAGTATAGCGATCAAAACCCTAGTTAGCACTGAAGAACTTCTTTAAATCATTTGACAGTATTTGCTTTTTTGTGAAAGTCTGCATTCAGACTGTGATTCCACAACATTTATTTGTTATTCAAAGCAATTTGATGAATAATTCTGTAATAATATGTCTCAGCTTATTGTGAATATTCAGGATTTGAAACATGAACTGTGATTGCTCTCCTAAATCAAATGCTGTTTTACTATTCCTTCAGTGAATGACAGTCTTAGAATCAAGTGAATGACTGGGGGGAAAAGAAAGGGAAAAAAGAGAATTAAACTTGAATATTATCCAGAATTTGCATAAATTAACTCTTATGGTGGGCACTCCTGCCATGACAAAGCAAGCTCATTTATGAGAAGCAAGCATAACTGGCAGGCAGGCATATTGTTAAAACGCATTTGTTCAGCAATAGTGTATGCAACCTGGAATTATACTTTTTATTTATTAGCTGTGCTAAAGCCTAAAATTTGGTGGGGAAAAAATAGGGGAAAAGACAGGTAAGAGGTCTGAGGAGGCATTAAATAAAGCATTCTTGTAAAGGAATCCTCTGTACAGTTAAATCAGTTTAGGTATTCCCCTCAGGCTCTGGAAAACAAACATTACAACATTGCACTCAGGAATTTCAGTGTTTTATGCAAATGCAGACATATACACACATTCTAAATGCAGTGACCTCAGAGGCAGAGGCTCCTGTTTGGAGACTGATTTTTACCTCCTGTTAAATTTCTAATCCCTGCATGCTTCTGTAGCAAGCTGTCCACTATTTTCTGGATGACTGAAAAGTACAGCTTGGCTTGGCTCTTTTGAGTTTGGTCTGTGAGCTGTGGTGATGTGCTGATGCTTGAGGGTGCAGCTGACACCACCGCGGCTCCAGAGGCAGAGGGGCTTCTGAGGGGTGGGCACCAGGCTCAGATGAGCCTCCCACCACCCTCTGCTCTGGGGAGTAATCAAACTGCATCTGTTTGTCCTTGAACATTTCTGGGCTGCATCAAAAGAAGCATGATCTGGTAGTTTAACTCTAGCTGGATGCCAGGTACCCACCTAAGGTGCTCTATCACTCCCCTCCTCAGCTGGACAGGTGAGAGAAAATATAACAGAAGGCTCATGAGTTGAGATAAGGGCAGGGAGAGATCGCTCACTGTTTATTGTCATGGGCAAAGCAGACTTGACTTGGGGAAATTATTGAACTCATAATGAATCAAAACCAAAGCAGGTAAATGAGAATTAAAACACACCTTAAAAACACGTACACATGACTAGCACATCGAGGGAGATGATTAACCCCCTCTATTCTGCTCTTGGAAGACCCCACTTGGAGTACTCTGTCCAGCTCTGGGGCAATCAACATAAGAAGGATGTGGACCTGTTGGAGCAAGTTCATAAAAGGGCCATGAAGATGAGCAGACGGATGGAACACCTCTCTTATGAGGACAGGCTGAGAGAGTTGGGGCTATTCAGCCTGGAGAAGAAGAGGCTCTGGGGAGATCTTCTAGTGCCTTTCAGTACCTAAAGGGACTACGGGACAGCTGGAGAGCAACATTTTACAAGATGTCCCTAGTAATGTGGTGATAGGACAACAGGAAATTGCTTTGAACTGAGAGAGGGCAGGTTTATATTAGATATGAGGAAAAAATTCTTTCCTGTGAGGGTCTTGAATACACACAGGGGGTTTAGAGGAGATCCTGGGTGTCAGGACTTCCCATGGAAGCCCATGAGACCAGAGCTGTGCAAAACGTGTTGCAGACTGGATGTGGCCCAGGACTGTTTGCACACAAAGCTTCATATGCTTTCAGAGCACATTAAGGCAAACAGCCTTCTCACAGTTTAGATGTGATTTACAGTCAAAATGATGTGAGCCACAGAAAAGGTATGACCAGGTAGCAAGTCCCTGCAGCAAACCGGTGACTCTGGGACTGCTGAGGACACAGAGACTGAAGAAACATCTCTGACAGCCTTTAAAATGTGTTACATGATGGTGCTTGTGACCCTGCCTTTGCCCCAGGCTATGCTATAGCTGCTAGAATTTCAAATCTCTTTCAGTGAGTGGTATCTGGGCAAAGAAAAGAAATAAATAGGTTTGGACATTATACATTTTCCATTTGGGGAAAGTTAACTTTCCTCAACTTTTTTTCCTCTTATTTTATTTTATTTCTTTTCTTTTCTAATATTTAAAAGCCTTCTCTTTCCACATTTAAAAAGTCATGTGATTACTGGTATCTCAGGTTATAGAATCCCAATGGCTTAAAATGGCTTCATCTGTACCACTTTGTCATCAAGGCCTGATAATAGTCAAATATTTCAAGTTTTCACACACACAAAAAAATGGGCATCGACATTTTCTGAGCGTATTTTATTAGGACCAAAACACTGACTTTAAAATTGAAGGTCAGAGTTTTTCTGTTAAAAGCCAGAAGAGTGACACAACCAACATGATGGTATGGTGGTAGCACAAAATACCTTGAACCATGCTCTGATTTAATCCTGTTGCTTTTGTCCACACCTTTGGGTTTTGTAACATTAAGTGTTCTTGTTAGATGTGTGTGGAGAGGGGGCAGGAGGCTGGAAGAAGTGGTTTTTTTCATTTTAACAATAATATCCTTCTTCCATAAAAGATATGAAGCAGAAGACTGAACAGAAAATCTAGCTATTTTATTGCCCCAAGGCATTATTCATTTTCCTGACACATTATGTTTTTAATTAAAATTGCACATGAGTTAATTAAAATGTTCATTCAGCTTTTTTTTTTTTTTTCCTTGCATGGGTGCCTTGTTACTCTCCTAGCATTTTAGTGGAAGGCCGTTACATTTCAGCAAACTGCTGGCTTTATCAGCTCAGACTTCTACTGACAGACTGTCATGTTCTCTACACCTTTTTATCTCAGATGTTCTAATTTTTTTAAGTACCTTCTCTAGTCTGGGGGCTGGTTGGTTGATTTTTTAAAAAAAATGTTATTATTATTATTATTATTATTTTGCTACAAGCACCTTCCACTAGTGGTTTGAGCTCAGGTTTATTAAGGAGACATTGTCAGGAATGGGCAGGAAGGTTTCTCAAATAGGGGTCACTGACATATTATCCCACAAGAACTGGAGAACATTGTCAAAGCTCACTCTTATGGAAACTGCTCAGATTAATCTGCAACACAAGAGCACAGCAATACCAGTGCACAGTAACTTGGGAGCAACACTAAAGAAAAGGAGCATTCAAAGAAAGTAATCTTCAGAATCCTGCAGACACCTTGCTTATACTGAAATGTCGCCCTGAGTTTTGCAGTCTTTCTATGTTTTCATTCCTGTAGTAGAATTTCTCAGGCACTTTACTGTAAGCATCCGTCGTGTTTACCTACCAANACTTGGGAGCAACACTAAAGAAAAGGAGCATTCAGAGAAAGTAATCTTCAGAATCCTGCAGACACCTTGCTTATACTGAAGTATGTGGAATCCTTCAGATTTATGGATTACAGACACTCAATTTTTGATCACTCATTTGTAAAAAAGAAATTCTACAAGATAGACACAGAATTTTGGCCATCTTGTTTAGTCTTACACTCTGTTTTTAAAAGGTATAGCAGGATTTAAACAGCTTGAGAAAGTTTTTCTTTTTAGCTGAAAGTGTTCTTGGAGGTATATTAGGAAGGGCAAGAGAGGTTTCTTAGGCTGTGGACCAGTAAAAACTGCTTTACTCAATTTTCAAGGAACCTGTTTCTACACTTGAAATTCCCAAATCATGAGTGGAAGTCTGTCCTGCTTCCTTTTTGCTGGCTACATAGCATTGTTGAAATGCAGTTATTTCCCCCAAGCACCACCAGAGCTAACTTTGGGAATGGAGCCAGCGTAGGAAGATTCCTCTGTCCCAGGTGTCAACCAGCTCCTAGAAAGGAACAGATTTCACAGATGGATCATCTCTGCTTTCCACAGAGGTTGTAAACATACATGGTGCACTTGTTAGATTTATCCTTACTGAGCGTCACAAGCTAGAAATGCATACAAGGCCAATAAACTATAGCAGGGGTGAAAGGTAGAAAGCGTGTCAAACAAATGTTTTCTAAGAGGTGTACAGCAAGCTGTTGTACCTTTGGTGAAGTCTTCAAAGCCTGCAGAAACACATCGATGTTTGTAGCTAACATCTTGCGTCCCGGCTGCGGCACCGGCACGTGCCTGGACGAAACAGAGCTTTTGAGCAAAGATTTACGTTGTGTGTAAGTGCCATGCACGCCTTCTAACAGCAACACTGAAGCCAAGTTTGAAAATCAGACCTCAAAACAACAGCTCCCATAACTCAAACAGAGAAAGAGGGATGGGCTGAGGGGTTCAAACTTTGGGCTCAGCTAATATGCATTAGTGCCATTTGCTTTTTTCACACAGCATGAGTTAAGGACAGGCTGTCAGCTGTAACTTTGAGTTTCCTGGATGCTGTCAGCTCATTTCACAACCTTCATATTACTGAAGTGGAGCTTTTTACATTTTATTCTTTGACTTCTTGTTGTATCTTCATAAGAATAATGTGATTTCGGGGGAAGTGTTGAAAGGTTTGAATGTGGTAACTAAACATTTACAAAAGATCTTTAGCCTGAAATATGTAAATATATTTCTCTCAATGGTTCAGATAGCAGTGTTTAATTTTGCAGAAAAATTTCAAAGGGTCTTTTTTTATTTTTTATACTGAATTTATGCTCTGATGAAAAGCCCTTCACTTCAGGAAGCAGAAGAAATTATTTATTTTTAAAACTCTCTTAATATGGCATCTTAGATATCTTGAAAAGGGTGTGAAAAATAAGGTTACCAGTCAGGAATAATGTTTTACAACATCATTACCCTGATATCACCCAAAGCAGCTTTCTTTGAATCATATCGTTTGGTATATATCTATATTTTGATTCAAATGATACCCTCCTTGGTTATGCTAATATTGCCGTGTGATATTTACTTAGGCATCAAGAACAACTCCACTGAAACTCAGAAAAAAACCCCTTTTGCTTTCTAAAAGGTCATTTAGTTTAAAACATACCTGAATATTTCATTTGTGTAAGACTATACTTAGTTCACAGCTTATTAAAAATTCACTTCTTTATTACGTTATATTATCTACACACTGACTAGAAAAAAGCCCGAAAAGGCACAGACTTGAGAAACCTTGAATAATCTATGGAGTTCTGGGCCTCTTTATTGACGAAGGATGTGAAGGTCACACCCTTGAATAAGTCTAGAGGAGATCAGCAAAGCTGGTGTGAGGGTTGAAAGGCTGTGAGGAGAAGTTGAGACCTTGGGTTTGTCTACTTTGGGGGAAAAAAGGAGGCAGAGGGGTGACCTCATTGCTCTCTCCAGCTTCCTGAGGAGGGGAAGTGAAGAGCAGGGTGTGGATCCCTTCTCCCTGTACCCAGTCAGGGAACACTTGGGAATGGTTCAGAGCTGCACACGGGGAGGTTCAGACTGGACACTGGAAGCATTTCTTTACTGAGAGGGTGGTCAGACATTGGAACAGGCTTCCTAAGGAGGTGGTCGATGCCACAAGTCTATCTTCTAGGCATTTCCATTTTCCAATACTTTCTGACTTGTGAAGTGCGTTTTTTTTTTCCCTGTCTCTATTTCCTACTTTAACTGCAGTCTTCTGGTCCTAGTAAATCCCTAGCCTCTCACAGACCAAGTGCCTGTCTCTACCAAAGATACCTGTGTGAAATTCTTATAAATTTGTGTCAATAAAATTAAAACATTTGTGAAGTTGCGTTATTTTTACTAAATTGTTCATTTAGGAATATTAAAATGCTGTAAAGGTATACTGGAGCAAATGGAGGTCCAGTTTTCCTCCAGCATTTTTAAACATAAATTTGAGTTTGTGGGTTTGTAATAATTAGTTCTTGGTTTAAAATTTTCTTTAACACCAGTGAAAACAAAGGTTTTATCCCATAATTTTTTTAACAGTTCATCATGCTGACAACATTTCAAAAACACTGGTTTTGAAATGGCCTGGAACATTTTTCCAACATTTTAAAAGGACTCTAAAATGAAAAAAAAATCCTTTTTCTCCTTATTTTTACACCCTGTAATCTGGGTACCTTGAACTTCCCACACAGCATCAACCTTTTGTGCTTTCATGTAGGAAAAGTCAACGTTTAATCATAAAAGGGTTTGAGAGTCTATATTAAGAATACAATCTAACTTGGTAGCTGCTGTTTGAGATCCTGCACGCTATGAATTTCATGCAGTAGAAATTAAAATCTGGTATAATTTCATGACCCATATCACCTTCTTTCTCACAGATTCCAACTGTGTGAAGTTATTTCCATAAAGAAATGTGGGGATATTGTGGGAAGCAAACTGGATTTACCAACAGTTCAAAGCTGTGGTGAGTATTACATTTAAAGCCAACTCCTCTTATTATAGATACAGTTAACACTTCCTGAAAATTCCCTTCAAAAAAGTAACAGTAATTTTCATCAGCTCTGGGAAAAGAGTCATCAAGTATCTCCAGGTGTAATGTATTTTTAGTAGAACCACCCAAACTGTTAGCCGCAGTTGTGAACTCTGCTGAGGAAGTCTCTCGGCGCTGCGGTGGCAAGCTATCTGCCCACAGGCAGTTTAAGTGCTCCAGATAGAGGTGCAAGACCTTAAAAAAAAAATCTAAAGCCAAGCCATAAACAGGAAGCATTTTTAAAAATCATTTTCCCCAGTTTGGAAAAGGATGGAATAATAGAAAGAGAAACAAACTGTTCAGAGAAAGGAGCAGCCTGAGGAGACCAGCTTTGCTGCAGGTCATTGATCCTCCCCTGCTCTAGCTCTCGTTTTCTCACGTAGGCACTTACCTAATTCTGGCCCTGAAGAAGCCCCTTGGCTTTTCTCTGCTCATGCTCTGCCTCCCTCGCTCCCTTTATGCTTTCCTAGCAATTCCCAGGAAGTTGATTTCCAATAATCACCTAATTTCCTGCATGAAGCAGCACAGGACGCCCCAAGACTCCCATCATCTTGCATGACCACTTTTAGCATGCTCAGTCTTATAAAGTCCTGCTGCTCTCTGCCCTTGTAGACACAAAGGTTAACAGAGACTAAGCAACTTTTCTTAATTGTCAAACTCCAGTTTGAGTTAATTTCTGAGACTGGGAAAAGAGAATTTCTAAGAAGGATGTTAACAGCCCTCTCACATTTTCCCCCATTAAGGGGCAGATCTGAGATGAGAAGAAACTCCATACTGGCTCCAAAAGCTGAGCTCTGTCAGAAGAGATTCATTTCAGAGAAAGTTTCCTCACCTAGAAGAATAGGAGAACAAGCAAACAAACAAACTCCAGCCACCTTGGACACATTTCCTGCATGCTCACAGATCATCCTGCCTAAGCACAGCAGTACTGACGGCCCCTGGCCAGGCCATGACAACACCATCCAGACCTCCTGGAAATGCAGCAGGTGGTAACCTCTGCAAGGGAGATAAAGACTTGGAAATGGCAGTGATTTGTACCCTATGGAGATAACGCAGAGTCACTGCTAAGAGTGTATTTGGGTTTTTTCTTTATTTGTTCACTCAGCTTGAGTAAAGCCATTTGGGGGGATTTTTGTTTGCCTTTTTCTTTTTATTGCTTTCGTTCACATACATCATTCAAAACTAAAGCCTTGCTACAAATGAAAATATGGAGTTGAAAGCACTTTTTTTCCTATGCACAGAGTGACGGATCCACTGTGCAGATTTGCAGCTATTTCTACCTGTATGAAGATGCAGCAGGACCAAAGGACACCCCTTACACTCTCAAGTTGGCAGTACAAATGGGTTTACATCTATACTCAGAGAATTTGGGGCTTCTATGTATGTATTTTTAGCTTTTAACTTCTCAATAAATGTGGATGATCTCAGACAAGTAGAGAAATAAAACAATAAAATATCTGGTTTGCTGTTCTAAATTTCACTATGTATTGTTTTAAAGCCTTTGTTGCATTTCTTACTCCCATTTATCCCCCTCACTCTCATCAGTAGGTGTGGATAGCAGGTTTACTTACTGACTTGCCAGTTGTATATGTTCAACAGCTCTTACTCAATGACATCACTTATTAGGGAGATAAATGAGAGCAATTAAGCATCATGGCCATAACTGGTGAAACTTTCTGCAATGAGAGCATTATTAAAATGACAGAGTGCTTGTCTGCGCCTGCCCAAGGTGTATGATTCAGCCTCTCTCCTTTGCCTGGTGGAGTGACCCCCAGCAGCACACCTCGCATGCATTGTTTCTATAGGGCTATATATAACCCCTCATGTAAACTGGCAATGTACGTTGATTGATGTCCATTTCATTTTTAAGAGCCATCTTCTTCTCTGTTGTTTGGAGTTAAACAGGACAGCTGATAAACATTACACTTTAGTTCATGTCTGTTAAACTACTCACTTAAATAACCTCCTCAGATGCTGATAAATGGCACCTTCCCAAAGAATAGCTGTTAGTTTTTAGCATAATATACTGGTGTTTAAGGCTTTTTATAGTATATCATACAGCCTTGCTCTGTCATTCAAAACCCAAATGACATTTTACTGAAATGTTTCTTCTCTGCCTAATGTTTCCAATAATTTCTAATACTGGATTTGGGGGAAGGAGGGAAATTGCCATGAGGAGTGGAAACTCCATTTTGAAAACAAAAAAAACTAGGTTTCAAATTAGAGCTTGATTCCCTTAAAAAATTCAGTTCTCTGTTTAGGGCAGAAATGTGCCTATAAAGAGCTGAAAAAGTAAGACCATTGCAGGAAAAAGAAACAAGTAGGAGTAATACATGGAGAGAGGTAAAGATGGTCAAATATAGTCTCAAGAAGCAAAAAAAAAAAAAAAAAAAAAAAAAAAAAAAAAAAGCAGAGAGAGGAAAAAACCTAAATCTAAAACAATCATGATGCAATGAGAAAACACAAACTAGATAGGGTGCTCCAGACTTCCCCCAGCAGCACCAGGATATAGGACTGAGCAGCCTTACCAGTCTGGGGCATCCCTGTCTCTCCTGCCTTCCTGCAGAAGGGATGTGATCTGCATATCAAGACCAGAAAAACCCCACCATCCCTCAGGGGAGATGATCCCAGCATGAGACCCCTGTAGGGTTTCTTGGGAGTCCTGGTCTGGCTGCAGACACACTGTAAATGTATGTGGCACACACGAAATGCATATAGATGAAGCAGCTGCGATGGCAAATCCTTGCCCTTTTTAAATGTCATAAAGTAAATGTATTGCACAGGCTGTGATGTGGCTGGCAAGCAAATGAAGATGATGTCCCTCTACTCTGGATCCAAATGCTTCATTTTATAGAGCACATGATTTACCTGTGGTTTGTATCCTAGCCCACGCTGCCTAGAGCACAGTGCCCAGAAGCCTGTTTCCAACACAGCTCCATTGCCAGGAACATCAGGGAGGGCGAAATGGGAGCCAGGAGCAGTGGGGTAGTGCAGGCTGAGGCCAGCTGCACCCTGGACCCCAAGAGCTGCCTGGGAGAGGAAACCTGATGCAAAGGACCACTTCTGAGGACTCTCTTCCAGGTGTGTGAGGAGGGATACAACCCTGGGGTCAAAAAACAGAGAAGAAAAAGTGGCAAATCGAGTCTGGATTTGGAAACCAGACAGGTACCTACCTTGGAAAGATTTTGCAGATGTGTTAAGCTGAATTTAAGGCAGCCATCTTCTTCCTCTGAATTGTTGCTCAGTTTTCTGGATGTCAGGAGACCTTGAATGATTTTATTGCCATGCTTTCCATCCCTGCAAAGCCTGCCAAAGTGGCAAACCTATGGATTTAAGGTGCAGAGATGGAAATGAATTAGTATTTTAGCCTTTAGGTTGGTCTTTAAGTGTTGTTTCACAGAGTTGAAAGGTGTCAAGAGTTAAGGAGAAACACAAAAGAGACTCTGGGGAGAGGACGTGTGTTCAGACTGCCAGAGAAGGCACAGTGGGCAATGGGATAGGGGCAGCTAAGGTATGTGAAGTAAAGAATATATATTTCTGTGCTGAAGGAAGTGCCTAAATTATGAGAGGGATAATGCTGAAACAGACACAAAGTTAAGAACCATCAGCAGGAATATAAGAATAAACATGCCACATCAAACCAACAGTCCATCTTACTGGCCTCTGACATGTCATAGCAAGGTTTAAAAATGCATATTAAGCCATCTCCTGCACTGGAAATAATGTGCTAGCCAAGATCAGCAGGCAGTGAGGGTATTTCCTTCTTAAAGACAGTAGTACTCATCTGTTAGAAAATAATTTATTCTAATGTAATGTGACTGAATGCTCTCAATAGGCACAGAAATGTTTTATACATTTGCTTAATCCTGCTGATTTTTGGCCCAGTAATATCTATGAAAGGCATTACGTTAGTTAATAAGGAGTTACATAAAGACAACATTAAACTTTGAGCACTCTTAAAGTATCTGCAATTCAGGTTCATTTACTGCTCCCATTTTTGGCTTTTAAGGAAAAGTATAGAAATATGTTTTTAAAGACCGGACCAACTGTGTTTGTGGGAAAATGTTGCTTCTCTAACCTCCACTGTTTGCTCACCACCCCAGTAGTCAATTTTCTCTTCAAGGAGCCAGAACCTCTTTGATGTCTATGGTCAACAGGTTTTTTTGCTGTTGAGTTCAGCCAAATAACAAAACCAACTCAACACTTATATTTCTTGAGAAGAGAAAACCAAGACGGTATTGGTTGTTGCTGTTGTTATGTCATCAAGGATGCTATCCATGTTTACTATATGATGCTATAAAAATGCAGAACCCCATAATATGTATCTTTATTGTTTCCTACATGAGATGATACACTGGAAAAAAATGTATTCAATGAAAGCAAATATATGTGTTCTGTGTTTCCCTGAGTGTATCTGTGTTTTTAAAATCAGACAGCCTCTGGTATGCAATGAAATCAGTGTACTTGTGTCCTAGATTAACAGAATAATAAAGAAAAGACCATCCTTTTAGGGAGAAGTAGAACATACATATTATTTTAAGTTTGTAGGAAAGTTGTCACCTGTTTACTTCTATCATACTCTTTAACCTTGAGTGGTGCCTGTTACATCTCACTTGACCTGCACTATAGATGAGTTCCTGCTCCCCAAAGACTGATGAAATTTCCACTCTCACTTGTGAAAAAGTTGAATATAGATATATAGATGCTACATGATAGATACTGCACTAAGTGCTCAGCTTTAAAATGACACAGTATATAATGGGACAGTTTTTCATATAGACATCCTTCAGCTGAAGGTTTTATTCTTATTGCTATAAGAGGAAAAAAAGTTTGGATTATTCTCTTTCAGAAACAGGTTGATAATGCAGGCGCAGGGCAGGATAGTCTCACAACAAATTATAGCACAGGTTATTTCATAAGGAGTTTATAAAATAACAAAATTTGGTATGTTAGTACCAAGCCATTACTTTATCACATCCATTTCTCTATACAGTTAGAATTCACCCTGTGCATTTAAAATTTGTCCTGCGGAGTGAATAGATTTTTAATAAAAGTTTTAAAATAAATCTTCTCTTTTCTCAGGAGAAATGAAGAGAGGTGGGTGCCACGTTTTGCATTTCACCTCTATCCTTGTGCATTTTGATGTAAGGCAGCAGAATGTCTGCTACTATTTAATTAAACAGGAATCTGGATTAGCTCCAGCTGTGGACCGTGTAATCAGGGCTTGTGTGTTCAAAAAGGGGTGTTTTCCCTGGCTCATATTTCATTCCTGCATGGAAATCTGCTCTCACTCAAACCTGTCCACATGCTGCAGTAACTGATTTTCCCTCCCTTCTGAATCATACACTTAGACACCCCCCACTACAATTCTTTGAAAAGAAACAAAAAGGCACAAACAGCTTGACTGGTCCACTTACACTAAGTACTATTTAATGATGAGAGGCTTTGCTTATTCCTGTATAAATCTACCATTTATTCAAGTTTATACGTAATGGCTGTAAGATCTATTAAATTCTTTTGTGCAGATTTATGCTATTCTCTCCAGATGATGATAATTTAATTGTTGTTGCCCATGGCTTAAGATGAGCTCAATGCTCAGAAGTGAATTTACCTTTCCTTAAACACGCATATCACCATCATGAATGGCAAGCACACTTTAAGTTCTTACTACTTCTCTAAATACTTTTGCTACCATTCAAAATGATAAATTATATCTAAAATAAACATGATAAGTCTGGCTGAAGCTACAAATCTTTTTTTTGTCCTAATAGAATAAAATTATCACAAACCTATATATACATTTTGTGGACAGTCTACCCCACCCATGAACATCAATGTGTTCAAATCTGAATATGAGTGTGCAGCAGTGCAAATGTGTGTGTAAATTCATGAACTGGCACATCCATGAGAATTTGTGATCATATTTTATTTTCAATAGTCTTTTCTGAGTATGCACTTTGCCTCTTTAGATGTCATCATTGATCCGTGGTGGTGCTTTTGACAGAGTATGTCTCAACCAACAGAAAAGACAACTGTTAAATAGATGTTTCTCATTGTTCATTTCCATAGGCTGGACATCTTTTTGTGGTAATTTGATATGGCAAGTTTTCTCAAGCTATCAGTAGAGATTCAGACTACAGATGATAATGAAAACTAAATCAGAGTTCATCATGCATAAAAGATTCTGAAACTTTGAATTTTTAAAATTTTGTAGCTTGTGTGAAGGTTACAGATGGGTAAACTCAAAAACGTTTGGCTTTACCACAATATTAGATTTGCTGGCCAAACATCACCTGCCAAAACAAACTAGAAATAAATAGCTCTCCATTTTCAGCAGAACAGAGCCATTTTCCCTCCCTTTTTTATTTCTATTTTAGTCTTTCTTCCAATTCATCAGCATGAAAAGACTGTTGAATGAAATTCTGGAAAATACATCCAAATATTTTAGACTTTCTGGTAAATTTTCTCAAGGACATAGGAAATGGCAATTTTGATCACCACAGATTGCATATTTGAGATATACAGAGTTGTATAGGGACATATAGTTGCATGTGGCAGGATGTTTCTTTATCTGCCATAATGTCCCATAATCGGTCTCTGGGGAAAGTGAAATTTTAGACCTCACTTTCTTTGTGTTCCTATTATTCTTTTAAAAATTGAAGAAGCAAAATTACTCTACATTTTATTTTTTGTCTTCAGGATGTTATCTAATTTGTTTTATAATTGTGTTCTTCACTGCTTTTCCACCTACCCTTCATGCAAGTCCTTACAAAACAACCAAGTATTCCAGTACTTGTCTCTATAATGTTTCTCGTCAAGACAGTGGGTGAGGAAGTTTTAATGTCAGTCCTAGAATCTGCTCTGATGAGATTCTAATTAAGTTGCCAGTATAGAGAAAATTAGAAAATCACAGCAGTTTAAAGCTTAACCTTCAAGGAAGCTTGAGCAGATATGAATAACGTTATTTCTGAAAGATGGCGTGAGTGCAGTTGCGGGGCTTATGTGAAGCGATGCATGTTCAGTACATCATCTTTCCACACTGTTAAGTGGAACAACTCAGTGCAAGTGTATGTTTAAGTCCTTGAGGATATAAGATGTACTCCTTTTCTTGAAGGAAATGGTGGTGACGAAGGCAGTTTAAATGAAATCATATGGTCAAGAGTACTCTCTGTACTTTTTATTTCTGTCTCTGATACAGGTCACGGTTTGACTGTACCTACATCATTTCAGTGTTACCAACTCTCACCTGCCATAAACAACCAGACAAGCTCGTATGACATCTGAATTTTTGCAGCAAACTCAGATTTATGATTACACATATATCCAGTTTCTCTTTCTGGATGGAGAGCTGTTTGTCTCAGATTTTATACAATTTTCACCATTCTGATATTTAATTGCATATATGTGTGATGCAGCAACTACATATATGCTTACATTCCACTCATCTGGAGATCAAAAAAGCAAACTTGAGGTGAAAAACTGCTCATCCACATTTTTATATACTATCCTTTTATTCTTCTTGTGAGTGAATAAACACTGGGACTGCTCTGTGAAGATACACTTCAGCAATTACTTGTAGCTTTAACAACATTCCAGATTTTTGCCTCGACCTCTGTTTTTAATACTGCTGTGGTTTTCAGCCACAAAGACAGCACAAGTCAGCCAGGCAATCCCGTGACAAACTCCACTAAGGACTTCACAGTTAACAAAACAATGAATGAAACATCATTCTGGCACACAGAACAGCTTTCTGCTGTCTTCTGCCGCCTTTGCTTTTTTTTTCCCCAAGTGGAAAAGCAACTTCAAAAACAAGGTGCTGTCATTTTAGCAAAGGAGAATTAGGACTGTGAAAGGATGAAGTGTCCTTGCACAGAAAGACTGCAGCTAAAATTGTATCAATATTCCTGTTATAAACTGATAAACACAGAGCTCCGTGAGGTCAAGTTGTACATGCTTGAGCTGACATGCCAATCTGCCAGCAGTCATATGGTTCTCATATGGCGACACGCCACAGATGCCAGGAAAATGTGAGAAGTTTCTGGCTCATTTCATTTCACTCTCCTGAATGCCATGTTTGCCTGCACACACACACACACACACACACACACACACAGACACACACACACAGACACAGACACACACACACAGAGTAGATTTTCTATTTTAAATAGAACTATTATAGCCCATGTATTTCCATTTTCTCAAAGGATTTGCAATAACTCACCCAAAGTGATTCCTGAGACTTCATAGCAAGACTTGTCTTGGAAATGAGAGCAGGTTTATTGGTTTGTTTTTTTTTTTTACCAGCCTTCAAAACACTCCCCTAGCCATTTTTAAATGACATCAAAAGACGGAATTAGAAAAAGAGACAGACAAGATAACAACACATCATATGTGGATGCATTTTGCACTCCTTTAATATACATTTAGGGAGAGGAATCTGAAAAATTTTAGTTGTCTGAGAATGAGACTTCTTCCAGCCTCTAACAACATTAAAACAGCTCTTATTAATGCTTGAACAGCGGCAAGTATTTTTTTCTTCAGTTCTGTTTCTTCAATGTGCATTTTTGTATCAACAATATAATGCCTCTGTCGCATGGACTGACATGATAGTACATTAACAATTGTCTATATTCATATTTGGTGAACAGACCACAATTATTCATTGAGTATATAATGCACAATTTACAAATTGTTGAAATATGTATTTCCACATCAGACCATCTTTCAAGCTTTTACAGTCTTTTGTGTCAGGTTCAATTGTCTTCAAGAGGAATTGTTTTCCTTTTCTTTCTTTTAAACTGTTACTAAAGGGAAAAGGCTGAGACAAATATAACTACAGTCATTTTTAATGAAAAGACTTTCTTCTATGACTGAGAGCGCACACTTCACCCTTGCCTCACCAAATCCAGATACTGTGATTTTAAATGAACTTACTTCAAATTTTTAATGCCAAACCATAAACTGGTTTTAGGCTTAAAATGTGAAAAAGAAAAAATGCACTCTGTGTGTGTGTGTGTGTGTGCACATGCGTATGCACATGCGTGTACGTACACATGCAACTGTGCAAGGAGTGGTGAGTTCTCCATGCAGGACCAAGTTTGAACTTAACTCACCTCTGGCACCTCACTTACCTTTGGTCAGAAATCTCTCTCTTCAAGAACGTTAAAAATACCACATTTCTGGAAGCTTCAAACACTTGAGATGAGTCTACAGAGAAGTAACTTTTTTCTTTTCTGGTATTAACATTTACCTCCTTAGGATCGCACTTTATAAAAGTTTGAGGTAAGAACACTGAATCAGGAGCAGGCAGTAACTTTCTCATGTATAAAAAAAGGTAGTATTTGGTGCTATTAGCCCTTGAATTTATAAAACCAGGAGCAAGAAATAACAGAGAATTCTCTGTGCTGTGAAGATGTGCACATTTCAATAATAAACATTTAGATTTTTTTTGTTTTATTTCCATTTACACATAACTTGTAAATCGAGGGAGAAATGTCAGCTCAGACAGTAGCCTGCCTTTGAGAAAAAACAAGTTTGAATCTGTGCTTGGCTTAAAAATTCCTGCACAGTCCTGTTCCTAAGTCTTTAATTAAGGTACTCCCCCTTCATCCCCTTCCCCAAACCTGTTACGGTTTTGCACTTGACTTCTAAATGTAGGGAACCAGGAATGCTTCTGACCTTGTGGGTTCAGATGAATGTCCTGTCTACATTATGATGCTGGAGAAATGCTTGTATTGCTGTGTCCAGAACCCTGTTTCATAGAAAAGTGAGTGCAGCTGCCAGTAAGAGCACAGTTGGGCTTTGGTGTGGTCCCACATCTTGCCAACAGGGAGTCCATGACCTCAAGACAGGCCATGCCAGAGGTCAAAGTACACAGGCCAGTGTATCAGCTCCTCTCATGCCTTACAAGGATGCTCAGACAAAAGACAACGAACATGTGATTTAACAGTTCTGCAAGTCCTCACATGACTTCTATTAAGTATCTGAAAGACAAATACTAATTGAATTAAAACTAAGCCAAATAACTCTCCTATTTAGAAATGGAGTACTGCTGGAATATGCTCCAGTGACAAATCCCTATTTTCCTACCCTCAAACCCATGGGTTTAATATCAGTTGCAAAGGTCTTTCTATTTATTCCAGGGTCTTGCTTAGTTTCTCAGGCTTCGGTGAAGGTAACTGGCCCATTGAGATTGCTTTAAAAATAAGCTACTCTCAATAGAGTGATGAAATATTCCTGAAATATTTTGACTTTCAAGTGTCATCAAAAAAGTAAGAATAACAAAGAAGCTGAATAACAGAACTCCGTTTGTTTGTTGCTCTGTAAAACACATACATTTGCACAAATGTTTTGGAATAAACATTTGTGTTTGTGCTTGCACAGCAATTAACAGATTGTAAATACCATCCAAAGTACAGCATCCATTTAGACTTACTGTATATACAGCCCCTGCTTGGATTTTGGTACATAAGACATGAGTCCCGACTGGATTTCGCTTTCCATTTTTTCAGACATCAGTGAACATAAAGGACTTCTTAAATGAAGTCAGTCTGATTTAACTCAAGGTACTTGCTCTTGAGATCATATTAATGGAATTAAGACAGCAGCAGTCTCAAACACTGATTTCAGCATTGCAGACACTCTATATTGTATATGTGCTGTCAATACTATGACCTCCTTGCAGTGATCAGAACAAATTCTGTCCCCAAACAAATTAAAGCATTAGAACATAATTCAGATGACAACAAACATTGTACATGTAGCTCTATCTTAATACTTGAATCATAATTTTTTTTAACTTAATTTGTCAAGTTCATAACTATCACTTGAAACTTGCTGACAAGGAACCTGATAACACATCATATCAAATTCCATTTTACAACTGTTTCCTTGGAAACACAGGCATAAAAATGGGCCATGCACAATGGAATGAAATCAAACAAATTAAAATTAACCTTAAAGAATTCCCACGAATCACAAACTCTTTGTATTGTTAAAATTCATGCAAAACCAGGGATAATGATTCCTCCAATAAGAGCATCATTAGTCCCACATTGCCATAGACTGTACTTGCTTTGGCCCTGATCCATCAAATCATTTTAACATGTATGCAACTTTAAATGCATGAGATATCCCACTCAACAGAATGAGTCATGTGGTTAAGGTTATTCATGTACTTAAGAACTGCACAAGAGGTGGCTTTGTCTCCAGAGGCTCTCTAGTTATTAGGGAGAGCACACACACACACACACACGCATAAATGTGTGTGTATATATATACACATATGTATCTATCTATGTATGTATATATATGCACGCTGCAGGGTATGCATATATCTTTGGAAGCCATATTCAGGAGTAAAAATAACATATAAAACACTCAAGTCTTCATATACCATAAGTTATGACTTCTGATTATTTAAAACCGTGAGAAGATAACTGGATAAAGGTAGGAAGACATTAATTTTGAGCAATCTGTTTATATAGGGGTAAAATTTTTATTTATTTAAAAAATTGCATGCCAGTTCAAAGAAGAAAAATTACAATTTTTTGTTGACTTTTGGGGTTTTCTTCCTTAGGTTTGAAGTGACTTCAGAGTAAGATTACGGGTGACCTGATAAGACAACTGAGATTTACAGCTGCCTTCCTAAAAATGCACTGCCCATTAAGTTTGGGTTTTTTAATTATCAAGCCAACCAACAGTTTTCCTCCTTTTTATTGTAATAATTATGATAAAGATGGGTATGTAGATTCTTGTGCTTGCGTTTGAGACTTAGCGCATCAAATTTATATGGCAGGACTATCAAAATGCAGATATTATGCTGGCAAATGTATTCTTTCTCCCAGTAAAGCACAGTACCAACTACCAGATAGCATTTTAATTCTACCACTCTTTGGATAAAAAAAGCAATCTGATCAGAAGCTTTTCAGAATACCATTCTTTTTTTTTTTTTCCCATCTACATTTAGGTAAAAATGTCGTGGATAAAGAAGGAATTTCTTTGTGGGAGTTAATTCCATATTGTACATCACACAATATCTTCTGTCTTTCTCCAAGATAACTGCTACCAACAGTTCACTACTAACTGTTAACTAAACCTGGTTATTATGTAGTATGGTCAAAGATTCCAGATCTCAAAATATTTGTAAAGAAGCTACATATTACTGACTCATTTCTACAGACAGGAACACGGATGTACAGACTTCTCAACAGAACAGGCTATTCCCCATAGATCTTCAATTTGCACTGAGCTATTTTAATTTCACTGATTTTTCAAGGATCTCAGAGGCACTGGACTACAATGGAAGTCCCACTTGACCTAGGCATAGTAAAGAAGAGATAAAACTTAAGCATGCAAAGTGAAAGATATATAAAAAAGATAAAAATGGGTATCAAGTGTGGTTGAAAAGGAAGCTCCTTTAGTTCAAGCGCTTTAATTTCAAAATACAAGTCCTGAGACAAGGAGAGAAAATTCATATGTACTTGAATGATCTCTTCTTCTATCTTTTGTCTTTCCTCAACTAGAAAATAAATGTTAAAAGTACTTAACTAAATCTCATGCAACCTTTTTTTCCAGTATTTTTGTCTCATTAGCATAAAATGTGAAATATTTTAGTCACAATTTTGTAATTCACAGATTTCAAAAGCAGATATATGTTTGATATTTTTTTGGTAGTATATATCTCATTTCCCAGAGTTCAGACCCAGTTTCAGGAGTTTTTTCATATAACTCTGGATCAAACCAAACCTTCATTCGTCTAAAACCGTGATTATTAATTTTTCCTTCAACCTTACCTATTCTTTGCATGGCAAGTTGATGCTTGAACTTCTGAGGCAAAAGCTATCTCTCACTAAATATTTGCAAAATGTCTGCTAGCCTTCACAACATTTCCTTAACAAAAGTTAATGCATAAGAATTCATAGAATAATTTCAAAACTCCAGAAATTCTCAAATTTTTTGTCTGTTTTTATGTTTACCTTCACTACAAAACCAACCACCTGAAGGAAATCTGATTTCCAGAGCTTTAGGACAAATGACTGAAGGTGTAAAACATCTCAAATTCTCTTGAAATTGAGTTGTTTATAATATATTCCCTTATTCCTGTGTAGAGTGGTACTCTATTACATGTTCTTAAGTGTTTTTTACTGCTTGATGATTTCTTGAAAAAGGTGTACATGGAAATGGAATACTTAATGGTCTTTGTAAAAGTTAAACTTAAACCAGGTATAAATAACATGAAGAAAATCATGAAATATGCTTGCTTGTTGTCACAAATTCAACCTGGCCAAGAAGAATGCACAGAAAAGTGCTCTTCTCCACTGCCCTTGCAGTTAAGTGTCACTTGAATGTGGTTTCAGTGTTTGCTAACTAAATGTTTAGAACAGGTTTTGAATTGTTTTAATAAAAGTCCATAGGAACTCTTGCCAGCTGTAGAGAGAATCCTGAGGGTGCCCAGTTTCTTTATTTCATGGGATCTAATTTTACATAAATTTCATGGTCATTTTTGGAGATCTGTATGAGCCAAGAGAATGTTATGTTACTTGCCCATTAGAGCAAAACCTTTGTATTCCTTGGTTACTAGCAGGTGGAAAAAGCAGGCAAACCGAGGGCTCAACCCGTGGATTTATTTTAGAAGTTGCTAAAATATGGGTAGATGCTTCACTGAGGAATGTATCTTTTCACAACTGCACATGGCTATCACTTTATTACAGCAAAACTTACTGGTACTCGGAGATAATTTTGTGTTGAGAGATGTGCCAAAATCAGCATGTATACCCTTAAATATTTCTGGAAAATTGCAAAACTAAGCCCAGTTAAATTATAGGATTTAATACAGAGCTGCCATCTCCTACCAGGGACTAGAATGGTTTTTTCTGGCATAGTGGCTTTCGGACTTTTTTTAGTTATTGTCAAATTTGATCCTACACATTTGCACAAATAGGTAAAATGAAGTGTCAGGATGCTTTAAGTGATGTTAGTAGCTACAAGTTGAGTACAACAGGTCTCTATAAACCTTGTAAGACCTTTATGTCCTGGAAGTCCAACAAGAAAGGTTTTAAGGCTCCTATTGCAGATTTCAGTCTTTTTTTAAGACTTAGTTTTACTGAGATTTCTGTTGGCCCTCTTTCCTCATCTTGTTTCTTCCACTTCAGCTGAAACCATTGCATTTATATCTGAAGAGCATGTAACTTTCCCCACCTGCGTGGGCAGCGTTAGCAGTGTGAGAGCTGCCTTACACCTCCTGATCCTGAAACAAACTGCATTTCCACAGTCTCTGCAGGTTCTGCAAGGTAATGATGTGGCTGCCCAAAATTTGTAGAAGGATCTCCAGTGCAGGAGAGAATACCACCACAGTGTAGACCACCAGAGAAAAACTTCCTGTATTTAATCCTACAACAAGACCCCAGACTTCTTGGTATGACACAGAAGAGAACCGCAGTCACTATCCATGAAACACCATCAGGAATCTCACCATGCAAAATGTAGTTAGTATCAAATCACCAAAATTACACATACACCCTTTTTTTTTTAATAACCACTGCTTCTCACACCTCTTTTGTTACTTCATTTTTGACACCTTTTCCTTATCTCGTGGTCCTTTAAGCGTTTACCGAGTCACACCTTAATGAGAGGGATGCATGGTGACTAAGAAAGTCAAAAGTCACTAAATTACTGAAGGCATGAAGTATTAAAATAAAATCTCCCTGAAGGTTGTTGATTTCTAATTTTGTATACAGAGAGGAGGAGCAGAGGGGAAGGTTTTCTTTTCCCTTAATTCTGCCATATTGTCTGATTCACAGCCGGAGACAAACTGAAATGGCCATCTGGTTGATGTGCATACAAAAGGAGTGGTTTGCCAGACAAAGAAAGTACCTTTTATTATACAAAGCAATGCATGTCCTCTTATCAGGCTTCCATTCTGTGGCTCTGGTGGAGGTGCAGGTATGTAGGGGCAGACCCTACATAGCACCCAGATGTAGCAGCTGCTGTTAAAATAGTAATGCAAGTACATAATGGTCCAAGGGCTCTGTGGTACATTCATAACATGAAATACACTGCAATCATACTGAATATTTTCGGCTCCTGTTTTCTGATTTTAGCTAGACCATTCCAGTTCACTAATTTGCTCCCATCACAGGAGAAAGTACAACATTTTCTGCTTAAATAACAATTAGAAATCAGACTGGGACCACTCTGTAAATGGATCTTTTTAAATAGGGGCATGGTTTTTGTAGCTATTTAATACTATCCACAAATGTGTCTGTCTACTTTTTGTGATGTTACTTCTGTGTCCACATGCCTAAAAGAAAAAAATTGCTTGAAAAGCATCCCCTTTTTGCCCATATAAACTTCTACATGCTTAATAAACGTACCCAAACACTTCCAAATGGTCCCTCCCTACTATTTTGTTTTCATCTATATTTCAGTTCTAACTGCTGATCCCAGTGTATCCACCACTCAGACTATGTAAAATGTCCCATAAATTTTAAAAGAAAAATTGACAGTGGAACATTATGATAACCATTCCCCTTTCCTGGCCATAGCTGATGAGAGGAATGCAAGAAAATTGTGTTATTTCATATGCACAAGGTATCTGCTGTGTTTATGACTTAATTTTTCCTTTCTATGAGATACCTTCATTAGATGAAAGACAGTCACATCTATGAAGCACAGGCATTGTTGTTCAGAATCAATCCTTTATTTCAATTTTCTCATCCTCTCTTCACCATTGAAACCTCCTGCTCCTGACACTGGACTCTGTTGACCTCCTCTTAAGGGGGTATTTAATTGCCTTTGCTCCAGTGATAACTATGGAAGTAGAACATCCCATTTCCCCATAAAGCTGTCCAGGGAAATGGAATGGAAATTGCCCTGAACTGGCAATGGAAGACACTCCACTCCTGAGAGTGGGTTGTTCTATGCTGATATTCCCCTTCTCCTGATTTCATACCATTTTAAATGATTTGTAAAAAAGATTGAAGCAATATGGTTTTCTAACTAGAATGAGGGTCAAAGAGATAAAGCCAGCAAACAAACGAAAGGAAGATAAGGAGTGATCTCAGGTTTCTAAGCATCACTGGGAAGTTCATTTCCCTGGTATGTGGCAGGCATGGCAATATTATTAAATGTTCCCCAGGCAACGTTGCTAGGCTCCAAATTCTGTATTTTACTTCCAGAAAACAAAACACTTTGCTTTTACAATCAACTATCCCCTCCATCAATACATAATAAAATACCCAGTATAAAATCTGTTTCATTTCAGACAATGACTTTCGCTGTATTTATGCTGTCGTGGTGTAAGGTCATATTAAAACAAGGAACAATCAACTTAAATGTTACTCACAGAATATGGAAGTATAATTGTAGCAAAAATACTCTAATAAGGTTTTACAGGTCCAATACATTATTTTGAAATAAATGTGCACAAAGGATGCCTTGAAAGATGGTACTGAATTGTAAGTGTCAGTCATGCAAGAAGCAGAGATTTAAAAGCAGTCTTTGTATTCACAGGTCCATGACACAGAGTCCCTATTTGGAATACGATGAAAGAACATTCAAGGACAAAAGCTTTCCTGGCCCTAAATTTCCCTTCACTTCATTCAATTATCTAGAAACCTATCCTTTTTTCCTCCTCATAATATATGGCATCAAATTTCTATGCATTAAGTGAAACTTCCCTCTGTTGGGGAAAGACCTCCAAATTTCTCAGCCATGCAGTGGCAAATTTCAATCGGGCCAGGCTTTTTCTTCATTGATCTAATGCACACGTGTATTGAAATGTACCGTGCATTACGTGTCACATTGTCACCCACTAAACAAGAAATAAAACCATTTGTTATACTCAAACAAGTCTCTGAAGGTGATTTCACATTCATCTTCCCATGGAGAGAGCAATTCAAGCCTCTTCTCCAACAGGAGAGAGAGTCCTTGTAGACACCGTCCGGAGATTATGGTAGGGGAAACCAAACTCTGTAGCAAGGGGCCTCTGCAGTGGAGCTGTGGACTGGGGCTTGTCAGCTAAATCACCTGATCTTGTCTTTGCCCTCTTTACCACAGGAGCAACGCAGATTTCCCCGCTACTCTCTGTTGTCAGCATGAAAAACAAACAGAAAATAAAATAGAGCAAGGAGGTAAGACAGAAAGTTACCACGGTTTAGCTACAATTTAGAGAGGTCCCAATTACATTTTGCTTGAGGCAACTGCATTAATTTTTCATGATACTCGAGTTCCAAAATCTTAGTGTTCAAATGCTTAAACGTCTATGGGTGGTTGCCATAATAAAGATGTTGGGTATTCAGATATTTTGACAAAGTCTATACAAGAACATCAGGCTTATAACATTATACTTATTATTTTCCACTGTTATATTAGCTCTGTTTTGGGAACTGCACCATAGGAAATGTCCATGCAGTTCTCCAGTTCTGGGAGAGGTTGTCCTGTTCTGCTGTGCTCCCTAGTACCACCTAGCAGGAAAAAGCAGAGCAACACCTTGTAATCCCAAATCAAACTTCTCTGAAGAGACAGCAGAGACCCTCAGAAGTTTATGTCTAAAACTCCCTCCTCATTCTCCTAACATCACCTCTTGGTCAGATCAAGGTTTGGCCACTACCTCTTTAACCAACTTTCAGCGTGTTGGAGCAGCACAATACCATTTTCCCTGGTCGAAAAAGATAGGCTTACACTGGGCCATTTCTGTCACAGTCTCTTGGCACCTGTGTACTGCTGAGAGGGAGCATAGCTCTTCTCCCATGCATGCAAAGTCATGTTGGTAGAGAGGAACAAAGGTACAAAGGCAACTTATTTATTTGTTTTGCAAGCGTAAAATGCGCACGACAGGATGGTCAGCTATATGTGCAAAATTAGTCAGCCGGAACAGAAACCCAGAGTTCAAAACGTGACCCATGCTCCACACTGAATCAAAAAACCAAAAATTTTAAAAGATTGCCTTTGATAGCACTCTGTTTTACGGAGAAGTTGTGCCAAGGACTTACTCAAACCCGGTGAAGTTGTTGAAAAGACTCACTGCTGTTAAAAGATTTTGATCCAGGCCAAAAGACTTTCTAGAATATTTCACGAATAACGAAGCTAAAAATGAGTAACTGGAAAGGCTAAGGGCAATAGGGACATTTTAAAATGTGGTGGTAGAAAACCAAACATGCAAGCGAGCAAACCGAGAAAGACAGTGACCATCTGCCACACGGAGCGGGGACGCAGACGTCGATCCACTTCTTGTACCAAAGCAGGCCAGGAAGGTCTCGGAGCAGGATCCCGCGGGCAGGAGGAGGGCTGCCCATCCTCTGTCTCCTCTCAGCGTGTCCTTCTTGCTTCAGCCTGGCAATAAAGCTTCAGCCTGGAAGTCCCTTTTGCAAGTCCTCTTGCAAGCTTGAAAACAGCAACGAGCACATTATTTTACCTTCCCTTAAAAAAAAAAAAAAAAAAAAAAAAGGAAGTTGATCAAGCCAAGGACACCATAAAAAATAAGTATAAAAAGTAGAAAGAATTAGGAAAAATAAAGGAATGGATATGTCCCTTCACCACCAGTTTCAGGGAAGCTCACCTAATACCCTTGGCTACTCATGCAGTAGGACAAAAGACAGAAAACAGCTGGCAGGTACCGCCCTGCATGCACAAGGGTGTAAATAGGGCATTTGAGGCTGCTGGTGGTATGGGTGGTGGCCAGGGAGGGACACAGTGCTGTGAAGAGTCTGACCTGGGCAGGCTGATCCTGTAAGGTACTGAGCCACCTTGTCGGGCATGTTGGGAACCTTGCAGGATTGGGCCCTGAATGCCTATACTTGATAAGCAGTCATGGCAAAAATGTTATACTCAGATATTCATCCAAAAACAGAGAAACAAGAATCACTGTAATTAGCAGTAGATGTGGAATTTTTAGCATAAATGGGAAAACCCAGCATTTAATACATAACACAAGGTCCATTTGCAGCCATATAATTGTTGTCAGCTAATGCCTGATAAACCCTGCCTAAATTGGGATTTTATTATATCTATTTTATTATATATCTATATTTACTCTAACAAAAGTTAGACAAACTTGTCCAAAAGACTAGGGGTCCGTTTTATGTGCTTGGGTGTCCAAGCACCTGCCAGCTGTTTGTCCCTTGAATTGAGGACATCATGTTTTCAATTTCCTTCAATAAAGCTATGAATCTGGCAATTTGCTGGCCTGCTTCAGCTAAACAGAAAGGACAATTTGAGAAAGATCATAGTTCAGGCTCAGTCAGACGGAAACGATTGAAAACAGAGAGCTGGCTGCTATGTTTCCCCAATGCAGCTTGCTGTCGCAGTTTGACTGACAAACTGACTTTTTTGAGGTGCTCATGCCCATTTCAGTCAGAGTTTATTGAAGGTGATTTTGATCTTCTCCATGAGGCCACAGCAGCGGCCATGCCATCTGTCACCTTGATTGCATCGTGGATTCTCTGGAGAGAGTGCGATGGCTCCTGATCATTTACAGATTGTGCTGCTTTCGCCTCCATAAGGACCACATGCACAGAGCCAGATGGTGAACATACACGCTTATTATAAGTCTTTATCTCTGTGCAGGAAGGAGAGGCACCATTAGATCTCCCTCAGGAGCTCTGCTCCTCTCTACCATCATGCTGCTCTTCAGCAAATACAGTCTTCTTCAGCTGTCATCAACCTACCTCTGAAAATTAAAAAAATAAACAATAATTCCATCAGCGCAGGCACGAGACGTACAGACAGTGCCACAAAGCAGCTCCCCCCCGCCCCTTCCCCCGGCACACACACACACTCGGGCTCCTGCGACTGTCAGTGTTAGGTGGAAACAAGTTTGTTCGCGAAAAGACAGTTAATGTGCAATTAGGAGAGACTTCTTTGTGAAAATAAAGCAATGCCATCCTGGTTGTTCTTGGCACATTTTTAATTCAGCGCGTTCTCTCTTTAAAGCAAAGCCTGAGCAGGCGATTGCTGTTTTTCCAAAGGCAGCTTTGTGTTTGTGTCTGTGTTTCTCCTGTCGGAGAGCAGTGATGGGATTCTGGTTGCCACGGGTTGCGTGGCTGAAATCCGACTGCCAGAGCCGGGGAAAGAGGAACCGGCTGCAGGGAGGGAGCGGTGCCGGGGCTGGGGCCCTTTGGGTGAGGGAGCAGCGCAGCCACCGGAGAGGCGATGGCAAACGCTGAGCCTATCAGTGGACCACTGTAAACAGATTTGTTGAGTCCTCTCGGCAAAGAACTCTCCTGCAGTCCCTCCTTGCCGAGGGAGAGGGGAGCGGCGGCAGCCTGCGCGTCGCACAGACGCTCACCTCGACTCGTTTAATACATGTACCGCACGCGTGACCTCGGGTACGGGCTGCCAGATTGCACAGTTTGAGCGCTTCTCTCGGAGAGTTCCGTTTTGTTTTTGCAGCTCCTGCATAACAAACACTTAATTGCTGGTAACGTGGCTTTTCCTTGTTAGCTGCTATGTTCCCACTAAGCTGCAGTTCCTCCCTCAAAGAGCTGTAATTATTAAATTTCAAAATCTTAGCAGAACCATTGCAGACACACATTTCTGGGCTTTGCCAAGCACAGAGCATCCTTCAGAGTGAAAACCTGGCCTACTTCCAGCTACAGTGTCTTTCCTGAAGCACATGGAGATTAATTTGTTTGTTTCTTTCTTAAAAGTGCTTCTTTTCTGAAGACTGGATGTCAGGGAAATAAGATTCAGACACGAGACTGACACCTTCAGAAATGCTTTGGGAACTTGTTAAGGCCATTATCCCAGAAATGGGGAAAAAATCAGGAAAATGAAAAATAATGGATTAAAAAGAAGAGAGTGATAGATGAAGATAGTGTCACACTGATTATTCTTTGCTTTTTCTCTTTACATGTGAAAACAGGGCTCATATAAAAGCTTTCTATGATTTCTCTCTATAAATTGTTCGTAGAAATACTACAGCTGTCAACTAACTTCTACTACAGGAAAACCTCAGTTTCCATATACTGACATTCCACCCTACTTTTCCCTTTATTTAAACCATGTGGAAGAGAAATGCACGTTTTCTTAAAAAAATTGTAGATTTCTCCAAAGGTGAAGTTTAAATACTAGCTTTGGCAGCTCTCACAGATGACAGCAAATCCTTTCTTTTCTTCCTACTCCAGATTAATTTACTGTATCAAACTTCTAATTTTGCCACAAAGCTTTTATTATTCTACGGAGTTGTTCCCCACACTTTGTGTTTCAGATTTACGCATATGTTTACTGTATACCAATATCTCAAGCTTATATCAGGGCATTGTGTTAGTCCTCTTGCAGTGTTGCATAGGCTACTAGCTGATGACAATGTTGTATTTTGTGAATTTGTAATTCCACTAGAAAATATAAGATCTCTATGTGGTATTACAAGTGCAGTACATAGAAAAATCCCTGTGATAACTAGCAATTTTTTCTACACTCTTTTGTCTGGGTCTGTCCATCCCTCATATCCCTTCCCAAACTAGGCTAGCATGTGGCTATCATGTATCCCCTCTGTGGATAGAATTATATATTGTGTTCAAAATCTCTATTAATCTGATTAAGCTAGTGAGTGACTAATCCTTTAATCTCCTTGAGAGCACTGTTATGTCTGCTGTGTGTCAGACTTGTAACTACTAATCAGTTAAGTAAATGCTAAAAGTTAAGCAAAAACTACTTTGCACCCACTTTAGCGGCTGCTTTTGGTTAGTGACCTTTATAGTTGAAACTGTATGGAGAACATGAGTGAAAAGCAGAAATTGCTTGCGGTGACAAATCTGCTGCTCCAAGCGTACCAGTTGTAAGGACCATCTTGCTACTGCTCCCCCGGTCTTCAGTTAATTATAAATGAACAGGTAACTTCCCCTTTGCTTTGTTTCTTTCACTCTGGAAAGAAAATACAGGGAATGGTTTCTGTGTATTTATAATTTAAAAAGGAAATTATGTTGCCAATTAATTTTGAACTATTTGCTTTCTTCCTTTTTTTCTTGTTAAAGTCATCATTGCTGTGCTAGCTTTGGACTAGTTTTGCTTGTTTCTTCACAGTGGCTGTTATGGGGCTACGTTTTCATTTGTGCTGAAAACAGTGCTGATAATTTAGGGATGTTTTTGTTGATATTGATCAGTGCTTACACAGGGTCAAGGCCTTTTCAGCTTCTCACCCCACCCACCAGCAAGGGAGCTGGGGGTGCACAAGGAGTTGGGAAGGGACACAGCCAGGACAGCTGACCCCAACTGACCACAGGGATATTCCATAACATATGGTGTCACACTCAGCATGTGGAGGTGGGGGAAGAAGAAGCAAGTGGAGGACATTCAGACTGAGAGCATTTGTCCTCCCTAGTCACCATAATGTGTGATGAAGCCCTGCTTTCCTGGGAAGGGTTGAACACCTGCCTGCCCACAGGAAGTGGTGAATGAATTCCTTGTTTTGCTTTGCTTGTGTGAATGCAGCTCTTACTTTACCTATTAAACTGTCTTTAACTCAGTCCGTAAGTTTTCTCACTTTAAATCTTCTGATTCTCTCCCCCATCCCACTGTGGGGGGAGTGAGTGAGCAGCTGCACGGGATTTAGCTGCTGGCTGGAGCTAAACCACAATTGCTAAACCTTTACCTGAGCAAACACAGACACATTTTAAAAGCTGCACTGAAAAAAACCCCCATAACTGTTTTACCTTAAATAAAAGGAGACTGTGTGGAAGGAGATTTGGGGCAGGGGAAGGAAAATGTGCAATCTTCATATGAAAAAAAAATGTGTAGACCTATTGCTGGCAGATGTAGAAGCATCAAGTCAATATGGTAACAAGGATCAATATGCCCTCAGGCAAGATATGACTATGACAATGCTGAATGCATGTATAAATTTCCCATTCCAACTAGCTGCCTAGGAATAAAATGCATTCAAAGCAGCCGTGCAGAGAGGAGTAAATCCTGAACCTGGTATCCAGCTCAGAGAGGTGACCAGGGCACCAGGACACAACCAGAGGGCCCAGTGGGAATCCTTCCCAGATGAGCTGACCCTTTGTGCTATGCTTCCTGTTGTCACCCATGTGGCCTCAGGTCCACATTCCCCACAACAGTACCCATCAGTAATGCAGAAGATACGCTCAGTTTGATTTTCATGGGGGCTACATTGCTAAATTGGCTTTTCCTGGTATTATATATTTGCAGATGATTTCTTGCAGACCATCCTTTACTCCCAGGCTCCTCTACCTGAGTGAAGAGGGGCCATGCTCCTGGGTCACAGAGGCAGCAGAATGTTTACTGAATGTCTCTTTTCAGGCATACTTTCAGGAGGGCAGCAACTGATGGGCAGCTGAGGATTGGCAGAGTAAAACTTGTGGGGAAATGACAATGATTGCTTGCTCTTAGGGGAGATCAGCCAGACCTGTCAAAAACTCAAAAGGCTGCAGAAACATTAGAGTTCTGTAAACCCATTTATATAGTGATTTTCAAGGAAACCTTGGATAAAGAACACCCATTAATTATAGTCACACACAAATCAAAACACTGTAAAACTAGAGGTCTTTTTTTTTTGTTTGTTTGGGTTTTTTTTTGGTTTTTTTTTTTTTGTTTGTTTTTGGTAAGATTATCTTTAAATGCGGTCATTTTAGCTCAGTTAAAAAGAGAGTAAGTCAAGCAGACACGAGAAATATCTAAGTAACAAGGAATATGAGCACAATAGATTTTAGGCCAGATTCCTCTTTGGATGCAAAAACTGGTCTCCCACAGATTTCTATGACAGCCACATTGAGAGCAGTGGGAATCAGGCATACTCATCCAAGGGCATAATTTGGCCCATAATGTATGAGGTTTGTCCAGCTTATGAAAGCAGCAAGCAGTGTATTACAAACACTGCCTCTGTGCAGCTTACTGGGGGTTTAAATCCTCGGTGGCATTTCCTGTGCCTCTAAAATGCATTTGATAAAAATAGCTGAGGCTGCTTGAATCAATACCTGTTGAAAGAACAGACCTGCTAAAAAAATTAAAATTTGTTGCAACAAGGTTATCCATTTAACAGGTTTCTACTTGAATAACCAAACAATCCTCATTTTATAGCCTAGCTAAAGCCATGGTGCATCCGCTGGAGAAAGTCTAATATTTTACATCCTTGATTCTTAAGCCTGTCTTTGCAAATGTTTTCTACACCTGCTCGCAGCAATTTCTTTTCACCCGTACAATGGTAATGGCTTATGTAATTATGACTTTGTACATGAGTTGAACTCCCTATGGATGCTTAGACTCGTATTATCTTTAACCTCACCCACCTCTGTCAGTGAACTCTCGCCTTGGCGGCTTGTTGGAGGGATCAGCTGGTGGCTGAGAGGAGAGCAGGGTGGTCACAGGGGCTGGCAGCTGGTAGGAAGTTTCTTAACCCTTATGGGACACAACTTTAAAGGAAGGGAAGGCAAGCAGAGGTCCTTTTCTCTCCAGTTATGCCCAGTTGACTGTCATCACTAGAATCCCTTTGCAGTCGCCTCTGAGAAGCCAGGCCACTCAAATGTGGGAGTGGAGGTCAAGCTCACCAGGCTTTGCTTTTGCTTTGCTAGGAGGTCCCATGTGTTGCTTGGGAGACTTTGACAAGCCTATTTGAAAAAAATGTTGGCTACTAATTTCTGTTATTATTTTGCAGCTCCCATAAAATTAATTCTCCTTCTCTTCCTTGCCACATGCACTGGACAAGAGATTCAAGGAGCTCTTACCTGTATAAACGGCTCACCCTAGGATGCTATTTGCATTCTCCTTCACCCTTTCTTTCTCTTGCATATCCCTTCAGCCTGTACCATTAACAGCAGTGGTAGAAGAAATCAGTGTCCCCACAGTGGAAAGGTAAGGCTTCCTTCTGGCTAAAAATGTGGTTTGGGAAACTAGTGCACAGGCTGAAAGGGAAAACTCAGCACAGGCTGGTCCTTGTAAAAGATGGAGAAAAGTCCTGTCACCATGAGGGACTGACCCCCCAGTCTGACCTGACTGTACTGAAGTCAGTGAGAGAAAGTAGGTCTGAGTCTAAATAAAACGTAGGTTAAAGCTATTCAATGGAAATCCATGGAAAAAAATTTTTAAACCCTGTTGAAGCTTTCTGCTTGACAGAGTTATATGTTTAATTTCATTCTCAGGGTTATCAGTTCTTTTAAAATCATTTTCCCTTCTTATAGCTAAATTACCCATTATGTGAAAAATAAAAATCAAAGGAGAAATGTTACAGTAAAAGTTTTCTGAAACTGAAACACAAGAGGTGTGATAAACAATTTGTAAAATTTTTGACAATTAATTTGAGATCTCAGTCCAATTTCTTCCAGCCATATTGAACCCTGAGCTAAGTGGAGATTTTCTTTCCGAGGAAAAAAATCCCCGAGATTGGAACATTGGAGCTTAGTTAGCAGGGGCCCAGACTGCTAAGATCCAACCTGTGTGCTTGAGGCCATTTCTGGTCCCATTGAGCTGCTGGCATTTTTCAGTCACAATGTATTTGCTGGTGGGTTTCATCCCTCATCAACAATTCTGTGTTAGTGCACAAGTCCTAACACTCATCCTTTTTCATGGAATTTTGAAACCGACACTGAATGCTGATTTATAACATTGAACATAAGCTACATGCATGGTATGTTAAGCGACCATTGAACCAAAACTCACAGTGATTTAAGGTCCAGGATTTCACCAAGGTGTGCCCTCATCCATATGGGCAAGCAAGATCCAAAATCAATAAAGAACTTGCTGGTTTTTCTTTTGGACATTACTGAGCTTTGAATTTTTTGTATGTCACCAGCAAATTAAATCAACAAAAGCAGTACAGCCTGCATTGTGCTTTCAGATGGTTAAGGATATAAATGAGCTCTCTGTAGAAGAACCACATATTAATAAATTTTTGGTAGTCTAAATAACTACTTTTTTTTTGTCAAAAGCAAGAACAATTCAACTGCAGCAACAGAAGAATGAAATCAAATGAAACTGTTATCACAGCATTGACCCATTTTGATATTATTAGAGCAAACCCCCTAGATCAATTAAAAAAGCACAATTCAGTGCTCCATTAAAAAAACAAAACCAAAACCAAATAAACAAAAGAGCCCATAGGAAATTGGATTATGCCCAGTTCCCTTAATCTAGCAGTTTACTTAATTTTTTTCACTATGATTTTTTCACGATATTTTTCTTCATCTACCTTTGTGCAATTCCAACACTGTACTGCCCTGCATTCCTCTTGTCTTCTTACTCAAGAATGAAGTGTGCATACCAGTTTTACATGGATGTTTAGGGATTGCTTGACAAACCATTTTGGGATGAACACAGATGAATTGTGTATAGCATGTTCTTTATGGTGGAATTGATAGTCATGTCTTTAGATTTGCTTTGTGCATCTCATTCACTGATGAGATTAAATGCCCATCACTGGTGCAGCGAAGATCGGTCATTTTCCTATGAAGTTCTGCTTTAATTGCCAGAGAAGTCTGTGGTTGCTTTTCTCAGAATTTCTACCCCCAGCAGGACTTCCTTCTGAAGTACTTATCATCTCCATGTGCCTTTCCTCTTTCCTAGAAGCTGTGGCAGTTCTGCACTGAGCCCTAGTTGGATACAAGAGCACTGCAGGGCGAGCAGTAACTCCAATAGCCAGTGCTGATACGTGGTGTCCATATGGACAGTATAACTTTACATTAAGGCCTTTCTTTACTGAGTTTGATCCTGGTCTCATGAGTCAAACTCTAGCTGTCAAGGGATTTGTTGTAAGTAATGGTCATTTGTGTTTCATAATTATCTTGAATAAACACAATTAGTTCCACATTCTGCTGTTTTCTTCCTAAGGCATCTGTAAACATTCTGTACTATTCTAGCAAATGGCTTTTGGCAATCATTAGAAAACAAAAAACCCAAAGCAAAATGTTTCTCAGTGGATCCTTTTAATTTATTCTAAGGAGCATGCCCAGAGGAGTAATGAGACCTACTAGGCAGTAATGGCAAAGGGATATTATCTTTCACTTAGTTAACCATTGTAACCCACTTTGAAGCATCTCCAATCGCAGTCCTCATGTGGTTAAAACAGAACATGCACTCACGAGTTTTCACTTCAGGGTTTCTCCCATAAGCCAACCTAATGTATTTGGTATAGGAATAATATAGGCATCTTACTTCCATTCTTCCATTAAAAAGCTAGCTGAAAGTGTTACTAATACAAAAAAAAAAAAACCGACAAACCAAGCCCCTCCCGCCAAAAAACCCCAAAACCCAACCCCAAACCAAAAAACAACACTCTTCCTCCCCCGCTAAAAAAGGAGTGTAGAAATTTTTGACAGCACAAAATTTTTGACAGCAAAATCTTGCAATTTTGGCATGCAGAAATCTGGTGTTTTTTCTTAATGCTGCTGTTTCTTTCTAGCCTTTGGACACTGGACAATTTACTTGTCCTCTCTGTGCCCCATTTATTCTGTCTAAGACATAGGGATGCATAGCAATTGTGCAAAGTCACAGTAATACCATCCCCTACATAATACTGGCACCAGGTTTACGTACAGTTAAGATAATAGAATAATATTTCTTCGAGATAATGGACTCCATTTTTTTTAGATTGTACATTAGAGAAACAGAAAATCAATAGACCCAGTCCATTAAAAATAAATAAAACATTGAAAAAAGGCTAATTGAATATGGAGGAAGAAGTGTTGTAGTTCTTGTTCTAGTAAACAGGCAGTTAAAACTAGGAGGAAAGTGTCAATTGGTAAAATTAGCTAAAAAAGTTACTCTGAGTTTTTGCCCTACATTTGGACTATCAAAACTGAGGCAAACTTTTCAAAGCAAATTGCTGAGGATTGCCAAGTTAACAAGCTGTTCTGTGCTGCAAGGGACATATTTATGGACATACTTTCAACAAGACGTACCTAGTGCTACCAAGCTGTGCTGTACTAAAGAGCAGTAAGTATCAGATAAACTGATTTTTTTTTTTTAATAAAGGATTTCACACATGAGAATGATTAAACACAGCTCAAATATTCAGAAGTGTACAAACCTTTCCCTCCCCCCAAACCCACTCCTCTTTTCTGCTACGATAGTGTCTAAACAAAGTAAGAAAACCCAGGAAATTCAAAGATAAGAAGATGCAGAAATTTATAATGCATGCACTTGGAAAAAAGACACTGCAAAGTTATTAATGGTTGAGTACTAGGTCTTTGGTAGTAATTCTTACTTTAGTGGGGCTGTGTGTAGCATCTTCAAGGGCATCTCAGAATATGCCTTTTGACTCTGTCAGTTTCTTGTTCTTTAAGGGCTGTGTTCTTAAAATATTTCACAACCTCTTCTGAAAAAAAAAGCATTCTATAAACTATTTCTAGCCTACAAGACTAACAGCACTAATATGGAAAGCGAGAATATCTAGGCAAAGGGCTTACTTCTGGTCACTCTTTATAAGGAGCAGGGATTTTAATGGCAATTTCTTTCAAAATCAACCTTTTGTATGCAATGGGCCAAATTGTAACTACCAGGGCAAATGCTATTTCCAGACACAGGATTGTTTTACACATGCAGGTTCCTTTACAGCTCCCAGCCCTCAGGAATGTTGCTGTTCACAGAAGAGTGAAGTCTGAATATGTGCACCTTTCCCATTACTGGGAACTAAGGACATGTGCATGGAGAGAACCCATTGCTGGGAGGACACTCAGTATTCAGGCATCGTATGTCTAAGCCCACCTGTGGCATTGCAAAACCTGCCAGAGAAAGTCTATATAGCCCATAAACAAAGTCAACTTTAGCTAAAAACATAATTTGCCTTCAACCTCATTTCAGCTTCCTGGTTCAAATTAGAAATGGTGCTGTGAATAGACAAAGATTTGTGTCTGTAAATGTGTTTCCAAGCTAGCTGGGCGTTTTGGATCTGCTTTGTCCAGCAAGGCTGTGAGCTTCACTGGTATGTGTGAGATCACAATTATTTCCTAGGATATTTTCCTGTCTTAGAAGAGACCTATTTTCTGTTGTGCTTCTCTGAGTATTTTGCAATGTCCTTTACTAAAGTGCAGGAGCTCAAGATGAAGCTTATTCTAACCAGAACCAGAATGTCACTCACCAGGAGGTAACTCAAAGATATTAAAAATGCTTGGAGTAATTTTTTTCCTGTTGTCCCTTTGTTTCATGTAACCTTAACTATGTTTCCAAGTATCTGCAGTCTCCCATAGCATTTGTACATTGGATGTACCATATAGAACATATATGTGCATCATCATTTAGTCTGTTTATTAGATGAAGCAATTCTATCCAGTGCACCTTTTAATACTTCCAAAAGAAATAAACCTATTAAAATTTTTGGATTGTGAATGAATATGAGGTTTAGCTTTCATTATTTTAAACCACAGAACTCCTAATAATTGAGTAGGAGCAAAAAAAATTTTTTTTTAAAAAGAAGTTTGAATTACAGGAGTGTAAATAACAGAATTTAATCTAAGTAAGTGATCTGCATGCAGCACAAAACCCAGAACACTGCAGAATGTTTTCTCACTTTCCTTCTGGGCTCCTACGGTTCTCAAAAAATTATTTAGAATTTAACTTTAAGAGTAACCTCACCCTTGGGGGCTTTCAGGGAGATATACTGATTTAACTATAGCAAACATAACAATATCCCTTACTGAAATATCTGAAAATACATTTATTTCAGGGCCTGAAAGTCAGATTCCTTCTTTTTAAGTACAAACTTGAGTTTTGGAGGATTTTTCCCTCCTAGTTCTGGTAAGAGATATTTAAGCAGAAAGAGCAGCTTGTTTCCTTGACAGCAGAGAACCAACTGTTTTGGTTTTCTTTGTTCCATGTCTGTTCAACATACTGTATCCATAGAAATAGCTGCTGTCCCAGAAGTTCAAGCATTTTGTATTATATATACCCAAAGACTGAGTTAATGCTACCTTAACTTTGCAGAATTTCCATCATAAAATTTCAGAAAGGAAAAAAAACAAGAAAGCAAAGGTTCCCAAGGCAACATTGCACATTCCGTATGTTTTCTGATTTATATTTAACATTTCAAAAATATCAATATTAAGCTAGACATTTAAGGAATAAAGACAAATGCAATGTGATGCTTATAAGCCACGTTGCTGACTGTGACAATGGAAACTGCTGCTTTTGCTTTTGCCATTTTTGTGACACATAATGTGATGAACTGCTAGTTTGCAGCAGACCTAATACTTCACCAAATATTTCTTTTTATTTCAGAAGTGAAGAAATGTGAAAAGAGGCACTATAAGTTTTATATTTGAGGGCCAGCATCTCACTTTTGAGATAAAAATGCAGCTGATGAACTGTACCTGCAAGCAATCTCCTATTTTCCCTCCCCCATTCTCAGCCTCATGCACCACCCTGCACAAAATAAAACATGTAAACTGCAGCTTCTTGCATTCTGAAATGTCCCCTCTGAACTGAGGGGACAAATATTTTGAAGATAAAGATTGGAAAGGTTTTAGCCAAGACAAGGGTGAGAGCCATGGGCTCCATGTCCTCCTCTAACACAGAGTTTTACAAAGACACTTCCTACCACGTGACAAGTTTTGCAGGGAATGATGACTCCCAAAGAGCTATGAAACAGTGAGAAGGGATATGGCAACGAGGTTATAACTGAAACAGATTTGTAACTTCTGCCTCCATCTCCTTTGCCCGTAAGTTGTTTACAAAACACTGGGTGTGCATGTGGAAACCACAAAAGCAGCTCCTGCCCTCCTGAAGAACAAACCACCCTCCAGGTTTCAGAATTTAAATAGTTCCCTGTCGTGAGCACCCAGGCTGCTCCACAATGGCTGGTGTATGGAAAGAGGCTTAATTAAACCACAAATCACACAATTCCAGGATGAGGCCTAACTGCTTTTTGACTCAGGATAGACTTATTTTTCATTTTCCTCCAGAAAACAAGGCATCTCCCAGCACTGTGCTACCAAGCTCAGAGTGACTCTCTTGGCGACCCTTGGGTGATGAAGCAAGGAGGGGGATCTGTGATGGGGCCGGCTGTGCCGTGGGAAGTGTGAACCCCCGTGCATGCCTGGCCTTCCCGGGCCGTGGAATATTGATGAGCTGTGAAAAAAAGCAGCAAGGCTTTTTCCTTTGATTTGGTGTGCCTGCTATCTCTGTCTCTCTGTATATATGTATACATGTTTACGTGTGTGCTAGTGTGGGTGTAAGTACATATTCTCAAAATATAAATAAATATAAATAAGCATGTGCAAATATTTATACAGATCAAAAAAAAAGGAAGGGAAACAGTGATGAAGATCAGTATTTTTGTTCAAGGGACTCACTGTGCATCGGTGAAAATGTATTGGAAAAGGATTTTTTTCCCCTGAATCTCAGCTCAACTTCACAAAACCCGATTTCCAACATGGCCTTCATACAATTGCTTTTATCACTTTCTCTCATTGTGTCCTTACGTACAAGGGTAAAGACTATTCTACTGCATCCAAGTACAGTGTGCTAAAGGGAGGGTGAGCAGTGGGGAGCCGTGCCTGTGCCACTGTCCTTTGCCTGTTCCTGATTCCATGGCCCGAGGCAATGGTTTGCATTTTTAGGACAACAGCCGGCTATCTGCAAGCAGGAGACCACTCGTCAGGCTTCATTACTGCACACAAAATGACACTAGTGAGCCTGTGGTCACAACTGTGCTTATGGTGCGCTGAAAAGCCATTACATCTCATTGCAACAAAAAACTGCACGAATGTACAGGCTGACCAGCCCCATAAATTGCCAAAAACCTGACAGGTCAGCTTATTTATGCAATGTAGTACCTGCAGTAAAAATTTCTGTATAGAGCAATAGTAAGGGACCAGGAACTAGGGAACCTTTTCATCAAAGATGTTATAGTTTAATAGGCAATGCTCCTCTTTCCTTTATTGAGTACTGAGAAAATAAAGAATTTCATTCTGCTACATGCTTGCTGCATTAGGCATGGTCAGCTGAAGTGTCTTCCCCTTCTTCACATTAACAACCCTAAAGCATAGTTAAAATCTAAGGACTAGCATGAATGAATTTTCATGTTTGATGTTATTGTTCATTGTTTAAATTTTTGGTATTTTACAGATCACATTGACATATCTGACATACAGCATTTTACTTAACTATAAGTGAACTGGTTTCTGCTGTAATTAGAGACATTATTACTTGTTTAAGTCAGGCAATGAGTATATCTAATAATGTTGCATGTAAAGGGTAAAACTCAAAGAGACAAAGAAAATGCAGCCATTAGGATTCTGGAACATTCCCTGCTAAAGGAAATTCATAATGTAATGTAGCTAGCATTTATTTATGTTGCATATAATTGGTACTCATTGGCAAGTACTGTGAACAAAAGAATGCTGGGCCAGATTCTGATCTTGTGTGCATGCCTATGGGCACATATAAAGAGACAGAGGAAATAATTTTATCCTGGTAAAACAAGATAAGAAGAAAGAGGGATTGTCTTTTGTGAGGTCAGATGCTATAGCTGGGGAAAGCAGAGGGGCTCCCAAGTCCATGGTGGCTTTCTCAAGTGATCCTACTGCCTTAGCATAATTTGCTGATTATAGTTATTACAATGTTGAATAACTTTAGATCTGTGACGGAATTGTGTCATTGCACGGACATTGTAACTGAGATCAGCAACAGGATGTTTCCTTATCAATAAAACTGTTGCTGTACCCATCAAATGTTAATACATGTTTTTCTTCCCTCAAAAATATGTTTCTCTTCATATTCTAGGCTACAAATGCTCCCAAGCATGCATGTGGTAATTGGTGATTGTGATAGGGAGAAAGTCATTATTGTTGTCAAAAGTCCTAACTGTTTCTTCCAAGTGGAGGGGTTTAACCAGAGGCCTTGCACCCGATTTCTTAGTGGATGGCAGAACTCTGTAAAGTACATATTTCTGTTACAATAATATCTGGCCTTCAAGCTGAGCTCTTCACGTTCTTCAAATGTAAAGGACGTTGGGTATATTAAAATATGGGGGAGGGGAGTTGTCTGCAGAGAATACTTCAGGGGACTCAGCCATGTGGATTGAACTTTACCTGGAAGCTGCATTAAAGTTTTCCAGGGCCTCTGGGGTTCAAAAAATGTAGGATGCTGTCACATTGATTAAATATCTGGGTCTTGACAGAAGGTCCATCAGCTGTAACTTTGAAGGCCACGGACATGATGATGGAAGTATAAAAGCAGCCCATGGACCTGTGAATGGTAGTGCCTTCCTTTAAGAAGATTGATATACTGTCACAGTAACACCTACCAGTAAGAGGGACTAATCTGTCAGAGGTTTTTCTACGTTCAGTTATCGAGTTGCTCCTATAGTAACTCTTGCCACAGATACCAAGTGATGCGGACTTTGGCACCCTGTAACAAGCTTCTTCACAGCACATACAGAGCTATGTATAGGTAATTGCTTTCAGCAGTCCACATTAGTGTCAACAAGTGGAAATTCTGTTGAAAACTACAGGGTTGCTGTGGTGGTATCCAAACTTAGGGATAGAGGCTCCATGAACTGGAGAATCTATAATTCATTCCAGCACTGCTTTTGCCTTGATAGCTTACACATGACTTCTAAATAAATATCATAATTTCTAGAACAAACCTGGAGTGTAGAATAGTCCAGTAGCTAGAAAAACTGAACAGATAATTTGAGAGCTACACTTCTATGACCTGTATTGGCCAGGGCTCACCAACTGTCCTTGGGGCTGCAGAGAGCTTTGATTTCTTTTTGCACTTACAAAAGGAAATCCCTTTTGTACTTGACTTCACCCAGGAAAGTTGCTGGAGGATGAAATGTTTCTTAAGAATGACATTACACAAGTCTCTTGGCATGACCAGCTGGGCACATGTGCTCCTGATTAAAAAGAATTTCACCAGCTGAAGATCCCTGGCCCTGGTTGAGATGCAGTAACAGAGGAGGTACTTGGTGCTAACCAGCAGCTCTATGAAAGAATGAGGAAGTTATCCTGTGATTCTGCATAAGCCATCTCCATGGCACCTCATTTTCAGCAGAGATGTGAACTTACCCATTTCCTTTATGTTGTGCCTGATAAGCACAAGTATCACATTTGGATATCTCTACTGGCATGGACAGTGTTGTGGAATTAACTGAGCAGAATACAAGGCTAACAGGAGATAGGGGCTCTCCTGGTCACAGCACCAGAATGCTTTATAGTCATTATAATGACTATCTTAATAATTTCAGAAGTTTAAACACAGAGCCAACTCTGACCTCAGAAAAACTACAGATATACAGACTGTAGCCTATTAACCTCATCAGTTCAGAAGGGGAGATCTGCACCTTTAGCCACTATATGTTTAGTAACATCTGAGATAGCTGCTGAGCAGTAGGATAACACCAAATGGATTAAGCAAAAGGAATACCAGCAGCTAGTCTATTGTCATTCTCTACCTGTAGCACCTCCCGGAGCCCAGGATTCAGGAGTTTAAAGGTAGGGATAAGAGTAATAAACACTTAGCATTTGTATAGTGCTACATCTTGCGTGTTGCATCTGCTGCCTGTATCTTACTTGAAAAGTGGCCACAACATCCCAGCGTAGGAAGTGGCTTTCAAGAGATAAGGAAAACTAAAGTAGATAGCAAGTAATGTGTATTTGCATGCAATAAAAGCAGTATTTCCTGGGCCTGATGAATATCTTTCCCAACCATCTTCCAAGGAACCTATTGCTCTAAAGCCAGCTCAATGGCAGGCAAGACCAATGATGACAGACAAGGCTCCTTGCACAACTTAGCGCCATCATGGTTTATCTTCTGGCATCTGTCCTATCTTCCTCACTTTGCTCTAGGCTGTATGTTGGGATATATTTATGGAAAGTTAAGTTGGCCTATTCAGTGAACCAGGGAACAAGAGCACATGCCCAAAGAGACAGGATAATTTGCCTTCTGTGTTTCTCAAGTTGCTGAGGTACCGGGCCTCTAGAGCAGCTACAGTAAGGCCAGCAGCTGAACTCCCTGTCTGTGCAGGGGGATGAGCATTGACATTCTAGCCAATGCAAGTGGGGGAAAAAATAGATTTGAAGGGTCTTCTGTGTGGGTATTTGTGCAATACAAACCCACATACTAATTATTACAGGTATCACATGCAGGGCTTGGCAGTTCAGTCTCTCAGCTCAGCTGCGAATTGTATCTCCCCACCTCAAGCACCAGTCCATCAAAAGCAAGTGCAGCTAATTTTACAGCAGAGGAAAAAATTTCGATGTGATTTCACTCCCCTTTAGCTTATAAACATCGCATGTCAGTTACGCTGTGAGATGGGAGAGCCACGCAACCTTCAGGTGAATTCAGGATGTTTGCCCCATCAGAAATCCTGGGTAATTAGGGCTGCCCTATTCCCTGATTCCATTTCATGTAGTTATTCTCCTTCTCAAGCAGACACCCCTCAAGGCATCACATGCTTGAGTCAGCAATGGGTGGCTCAAGATGAGAGAGATATGCCCCATAGATATTTCCAGCAGTTGGCATGAATACACAGAACCCAGAACAAGAGAAACGAGATCCCAGACCCTGGTACACTCCTACCTCACTTCTACTCCTGCATCCAGCCCTGAAACATTTTCTGCAGCCAAAAGGTCTTGCTGAGTATTTGGTTGTCATCAGTTCTCCACTCATCCATGTCTTCAAACTTTTTAATACTGTAGGGATAAGAGGCTTTTACACTACCTACAGAAAATGATGACATAATAGTAGTGCTGTAGAAAACTCTCAAATACACAGATATTTCAATTTATTTTAAGTGTTCCATCTGGAATATCATAATGCACTATTTACTGCTGTTCCTATATTTAAAACCGATAGGCTACACTTAGAGTAGCTGTTAAGATAATAACCAATGGGGGACAGATTGATATATAACTTTATATGCCAGCCTTTTAAAAGCTCTTAAAATAGTTCAAACCCATTTCAGCTTCAAGATTTACACATGTACAGCCCTACAATTTCTAGGGCAAAAAATCCCTTATGACTTACTGAGGCTTTAAAGCCCAAGGTCATCACCTGAGACAATCCTAGGAATACTGTGTTTGCCAAATGCCCAGATGTGTATCCTTTAAAAATCTACCAAAACATGGGTTCCAGGTATGGGGTTTTTTCATCATGTTAAAAATTATTCCTCCTTTACCTTTTCCTTCCTACCCTTTTTAAATTCTGAATAGTTAGTCTTCATCACTGGGATTGGTTTTTCACTCAAGATTACACTGAAAAACTGCTGAAGTCAACACAGAAATACAGAGCTAGACCCATGATTGCCACCTCAAAATTCCTCGTTCTTCTCTTGAGGCACTCATCTGCTCTCATGAACCAAACAGAGGGTAAAACCACCATGCTGTTATGAACCAGATGAACACCATGCTGGCATTTAGATAGAGATTTCTTGCCCAGAAGACACCTGGAGTCATCTTTACCTCTGTTCTACACTACCAGGACCTCAGAAAATGTGCAGAGGAGCAGCACTAGGGAAGCCTGTCACCACCTTTTTCCATGACAGGTAGCACTACAAGAAGCCTAAGGCTTTACGTGGTAGAAATGGAAAAATCTGATTGGATCAATTTTATTGTATCTGGGGGGTTTAAAAAACAAATTAGTTAACACTTACTTGCTGTCACTGCCACCTGCACTCCTTGGCTGTGGCATAACCAGTCCTGTTTGGGGAGAGGCCACTTGGACTTTTGAACTCTCTCCTCTTTTCATTTGTATTAAAAAATATCTGTGATGGGGAATTTAACCCATTACTACATGGTAAAGGGAAACGTAAAACTGGAGATGATTAAATAGTCAAATGCAATAGTCCATCATCGCTTCCTTAGCCCACAGCCCCGTCCTCTATCATTGCTCATCAGTTGTTCATATAGTCATTTCCTTCACCTGATTTCCAGATGCTCTGATCTCTCGCTTTCCCCTCTGGCTTGAAGGGGAGCAGCCAACACCCAGCACTCAGAGCTTCTGATGAGACTGGCTTAAAAGGAATTAGTTCTCTGTCAATGAAACTGAAAGCACATTTTTCAGCTCCTTCTCTCTCGCACCCTCTTTTTCTCACCACTCATCCCCCTCCTGCTTTAGGGTACTTTAACGTGATAAGGTGCCATGCACAGTTATCTAAGCTGCTGGTTTGGAATTGTTAGTGAGGGCTAGCTAACACATGCACTGTGTGTACAGACTTTAGCATTACCTTCCCAGCACAGTCAAGTCTGTCAAAGGAAGTATGGCTTTATTTTACAGTTTTCCATTATATTTAATGTTTTACACCTCAGGAATATTTTATAAGTAGGGCATAAGTTGTAAGAGCAATTGAATTTGAATCAGATGCACAGTCTAACTCCAAGTCCCCTATTAACTTTTTCATCTCCCTGCAGAAGTTGTTTCTGTCCATATTTTTATTTCAGCTGGGCTGAGTGGGAGAAAGAACTCTAAGGGAGGTCTTAGCAGATGGTTGTCACAAACTGCATACGGCAATTGAGAATTAGTGTGCAAGCATATGCAACCTGGTACAGTATGAAACATTCCAGCATATGAACACTGAAGTAAATCAAGCTTGGACAGGATTTTTTTTTATGATGGAAATTAGGATTTAGTTTCTCTATTCATCTACGCATATGGATCTCAGGGTTTCGCAACATATGGGGCCAAACTCTGGACTTTGGCGTGACACCTTGGAAATCCAGGTAGTTTAACTTAGTATATATTTTGTTCACTAAGTTTAGTGTAAAAATAAAACACGCACAAATACAAACACAGACATTTTGTGTGTGTTTGTGTGTGTGTGTGTGTGTACAGGTATGTATATGCGTGTATATATAAAACACCTAATTTAATCTTCATCATTCCCCCTGCTCCACACACTCTTTAAATAATCTGTGAAAGAAACCTAGTGAAGAAAACAATGAAGAGGAAAGGGGGTTCCAAAAATTTTAACTTGGGTACATATGTTGTTGGGTTTCTTTTTCCTTTAGAGAAGCAGCACATTTTCTGGAAAAAAAATGACTGAAACAGGAGAAATATCAAGTGGGTGAGCAAACACCCTTTTGTAGGTCAGGCTTTAAACAAGCAGGAGAAATGTTTTTGATATTCTGCCTTGAGATACAGCAATGTTCAGGCGGGTCTCTGGCTAAGCAGGGGTTCAGGTAGCATCTGTTCCCCTGTGCCCTGCTTTCCGGGCTGCAGGAGTGACCCTGACCCAGGCTAGTGTCACCCACCTACACATACCTCCCTCCTTCCTCCTCTCTGGGTGTTCGGGCTGTGGAGCAGGGGAGCAGGGGAGGGGTTTCAGGAATGAGTTTGCTGTCAGGGAGTCTCCTGGAAAACACACCTTGATACTTTCTTAACCTTGCCACTTGTCCTTCTTGCTAAGTTATGGTGGAAAAATAGAACTGAAACAGGAAAGAATGCAAATACTGGCACACAAGGAAATACTGAATTACATATTGGTCGACCAAAACACAAATCAACTCAAAACTACAGGAGTCCACCAACATGCACATAAATCATTTATAACGATAATCCAAGGCTGGGTCCAAATCTCATTAAAGTATATGAATCCTTAATCTATTTTGGCAAAAAAGAGCCAATACACATTTTTTCTTTTTATCATAAATTACAGTTCTGTGGCACTGTGCAAATATTACCAAGCTGTAAGACAGCTGTGCTCCATTAAAATGTGTAATGGTCGCTGATTTCTTACAGCACATGGTCATCAGGCTGAATCTACAGCCAGTAATTAGGAAGATGAAATGTTTAATTGTGCCTTAATTTTGATAAAATTTATCTGTCACACATCCCGTAGTCAAGCAGTATGCTCACAAATCAATGTCATCAGGCCTGAGCAAGAACTGAAGCACCACACTCTTGTTTCTGACAGATTCATTTGAATATCAAACTGCTCCGGATGAGCCACCAGACTAGCAAAACAAATAGAAACTTTTCTGATGAGCACAGCTTCTGCAGCACATGTCTCACCACCTAGGCTAAATGACACAGAGGTCAAATCAAAAGTTCAGGTAGTGCTCAGCAAGTTTACTGGGCACAGTAAACCACCTAAAATATTTTAAAAGCAAAAAAACTTATTGACTTCTTAAACTGGTCTCAAGGGCTGTCAGCTGGAGGAGTCAGGCAGCAGTTTTCATTTCTTGCTTCCCCCCCACCTTATTTGTTCTCCTGCTGAAAAACCATGCAAGGCAAAGCCAGTGCCCATTGTGTAGGCAAGAGGCAATCACTCACTTCCCTGCTGGCAGTACAGCAGTGCACATTACAGCAACCAGTCATGTGCAGATTATTACCACACATATGCATTACTTTTTTTTTTTTTTTTACACTGGAGTCCACATGGCATGTCAAAATGGTAGTGCCCTGCCTGAATAGAGCCCAGTTCCATTTTCTAAAAAATCCATGCTTTGTGTTTAACACATTCAAGTATGGGACTCATTTTGTTCACTAATTTCTTTCTTTCTTTCTTTCTTTCTTTCTTTCTTTCTTTCTTTCTTTCTTTCTTTCTTTCTTTCTTTCTTTCTTTCTTTCTTTCTTTCTTTCTTTCTTTCTTCCTTTCTCTCTTTCTTTCTCTCTTTCTTTCTTTCTTTCTTTCTCTCTTTTTCTATCACTTTGTTTCTTTTTCTCTCTCTTTTTCTCTGTCTCTCTCTCTCTCTTTAGATCAGACTAATAGGAACACTACCCGAAATAGACCAATTACTTTACCATGATGATGGGCACATAAGCCCCTGCTCCAAAATTTTTCTTAATTTTTTTCAAAGAATCATTGTTGATATTTCCCACCTGTCCTACTGGAGGATATAGTTGCAATATAGTAGTACCCCCACTACAGGAACTGAACACAGCAGTGCTGGGTTAATGAACATAAGCCTTCTACTGCCTGAGAGAAAAGACAGTTTCCATAAGTTCGGATGCTGTAGGTGACCCAGAACAGAAACACTGATACATGGTCCAGACAGACTCAGGGAAGCAAGGATAACACTGGTCTTCTTGTGGATCACCATACAACAGAGCCTACATAGGGACCAGGGTGGCGTGAGTGAGAGCAGTTATTATCACCTCCTTGATTTGGAGCAAAGCCACCCCAATCCTCAGTTATCATCATATGGTACTGAGATTGGAAGAGCTTACCACGATTTATTTGTTGGACCAAACTTCCTGGTGTTTGGAATCTGGTTTTTTCCCTTTTGCACCTATTGAAGGGTAAGTCTGTGTGCCCAAGCAAAGGCTGAGAGTTCCATTTTTGTTGCCCTAAATTACATCCATGTATACACAGCCATGTATTCTGCATTGAGCTGTAAACAGAAGGCTACTGAAAAACTGGCAAAAAAGACAGCTTTGGTAGCACCTCAATTCTGATACCAACTCAGACAAAAACTTAGGATGATACTCAGTCTGTTTTTAAGACAGGAGATCACATTTACTGGGTTGCTTACTCATTTTCTCTACACTACAGTCAGTAGTCTGTCCATGTTCTTTTATAACAGAGAGGAGGTTTTTCTAACCCTCCCCTGTTAACCTTCAAGCTGATTGTAGTGTCTTTGCAGCTTTTCTACCATTCATACTCTAGACTCAGAAGATCCTCTGGAATGACTGGTCAAATGTCCTGGCTGGGTTGTTCTGTGAAGCCTTGTTATCCCTCTCTCTGCTTAACCTTCACATGAGCTTGATTTTGAAAAGTCTAAACAGATGAGGGACCAGAAAGCAAACTTCTCTGCAATAGAAGTCATAATTAACTGTATGAATATGTTCCTGTCTTGTAATCACCTTGCTGTTGCATTTCTGCTTTGAATATAAAATGTGTATTTCTTATCAATGACGCCTCTGACACTGCCTCAGTCTTAATCTGAAGCATCCCATTTAACTGAAATGAGTTATTTTTTCTCCTGATAGAATTCTCATATTGTTTTCTACAACCAGATGCCAGCTTCAGCAAATGTTGGAGGATCACAGGCCTGGAATCTGTTTCCTTGTGTAACATCTTACCTAACATTTTGATTTTTCAAATTTTCAAATAAAATTTTGTATAACCAGATTTGCAATCTAAGAAGCAGGTAAATTCTTCGAAAATCGGTGAGCTGCTGTGACCAGTTTAGTTGTTGGGGTTTCTTTCCTGCTTAGAAACATATATTTACTGGTAGATACTAACTGCTTGCATCATATAGAAAGCTCCTACTTTTCTTTAAAAAACACACATATGGAATATTCAAAATATTTAAAAAATATAACGGGTGACAAAAAGTCATAAAAACACTCAAGGATGTTATCTACATTGAAAACCTCACAATTTTGTCTGCAAAACCAGCTATGACTGAGGTATACAATCTAGCTAAGCTCACCAGCTCCTTCTATGCTAGACAAAAGCCTAAGAACAAAAATGCTGATTTTGTGCTTCTAACCTATCAGGCAACTTTGACGTAAACAACAAGAATGCACTAAAACTGCCATTTGATATAAAAAAATCATTGAATAGGTATGAAGGATTTTTACAATGGAGAAAATTATTTGCCATTGAGTCCTCTCAGATTTTAGTGCTGCTGGTATGCATCGTTTAGATACATCTCCTGTAATCCATGACAGAGCACTCTTAACAAACATTAGTTTGGAGATGTGAGATCTTCAGTTTTAAGTGCTGGAAAAGAAGGCTGAAGATAATTCACCACAGCTTTCATTTCATCAACCTCTTCTGAAATGTACTTGCTCTCCTTTATTCCCACTTATATTTCACAACAGTACTGGAGACCATAATAAAAAAAATACTTTTTTGAATGATTTTTCAGCTTTGTTCAGTTTGAGTCCAGTTCTTTGATGTTAATGAGATTACAGATTTTAATAGTGGTTATGACCATGTTAGAAGCCTGTAATCTGTCAAATCCTTCTGTAGTCTCTTTTAGCTAAGGTTTCTTATATTGTCTGGTTTGCTTATTTACTTAATTACATTAACTTAATGCCTTCTTGTTACATCTCAAGAAATAAAGCTGGCAATCAAATATTTTTGATTACTAATCTTAAGATCTTTGAGGCAGTCAAGCATAAAGTTGTAAATTCCATCTGAGGCAGACAAACAAGCAGGTAACTATGCTGCTACCATTGGTGTTACCAGAAGGTGATAGTCTCTCTTTTTCTTTTTTGCAGTTGTTGGGAATTTTTTTCTCCAGAGAATCCACAACAGGGGGCTTGGGAGGGTAAATTTTCAAGTCAGCATGAATAAAGTCTGTGGTACTTTCTTCATGGGTTTCTAGATCAATGTAAATGATCTGTAGCCAGAGTCTTAATGCAACCTGTTCACACCCAAGCAGAAGTCTCACCACTTACATTAAAAGTTTTGTTATCTGAGGAGTGACAAAGACCTTCTATTATTTATTTGTATTAGACTACTTACCCACACAGAAAATGGAAAATGGGTGCCTGCCACAGAAAGCTCACAGCCTGTCTTTCTGAAGAGACAAAACAGATGATGGAAAGAGACAAATAGTGTGGGTAAGTGAGGAAATGAAAAAAATGAAAATGTTTTGTTGCATAAAAAATAGACTCCTCTCTCTCTGCTTAGTCATTGTCAATGGGCATTCTTCTGCAGACACTGTGTTAAAAACTAACTGTAAAGATGAAATTACAGGAGCATAACATTGCAGATTTCTGGATTTAGACAGAAGCTTTTCCCCAAGCATAACAAGTGCTGTTAAGAAGAGAGTAATGATGCTCATTGTCGAAATCACTGAATTTTTGAGTCAGTATCAGCACTTTCAAAGCAATAGTCTATTATTATCCTTCCTAACCTCCAATTAAAAGAAAGATTTTCCTGTAACCATAAATATGATCATTCTGCAATATAAATAAGGTCAAAGTTAATGCCTTTAACTATTCCTTCACACCATTCTAGTCCAGTTGCAATTCGCAAAGGGAACAATCAATGTGAAATACATCAAATACTAACTTGGGTTAGTTTGTGTCCATCAATCTTGCTTGCATATTATGTCTCTTCCTGAATCTTTTTCTCCCAACTTTATAACTGGCAGAATATGAAGAAACTGGCTTTCCCATGAGAAGATCCTTTCAGGTCAATGAACTGCCAGTGGATGTAGCAAGCTGCTTTAAATACCACCAACTGCAGAAGTACTCTAAGACTGCAAAGTCCGTGATGTTAAAAATCAAGTGCTCATCTAGTTTTTGTGTTTGCAAATGGGGTGGCACAATGGTACCTCATTGATCTGCAGATGTTACAAGCATGCAAATTCACCCCCAGTAATGTGACGATGTTACACAAACCTACATTTCACTTGGCAGCAACTGAACCAAAAAAAGTCATTAGAATTCAGCAAACATCCTAAAATAGTCTTGACAAATTCTGTAAATGAACATACGAGAGGTCACAGCTATCACAACAAATATCATAATCTTAGTTCAGAAAAGTACATCGTCCTGGTAAAACACCAATGGTAGGAAAAAAATTCTATATGTCTTTAAATCCCCACCTATTGAGGATCTTTTAAACTATTTTTTCAAATACCTCAGGAAATCAGTGTCAATGGGTCAGTAGAGTGAAAACTAAAATGTTCAGGAATGACTGCAAGGTGTAGAAAGTACACTTCAAAATTATTTGGAAGGAAAAGAATGTGGTGCTCGCATAAAACTTAAGTTAGTCATTTTACAATCTTTTTTTAGCACATTTTCCCTACCTATACCCTTTGGTCATTTCTTTATACATAAAAGTACTAGTATTAAGCTATATATGTATATGAGTACCACTATTAAGAAGCTGATGATAAATAATGTCTTTTTTGTGTATGAATTTTCACTCATCTGATCAGGGAGGAGGAATAATGCAATGTAATTAGAAGACCATGAAGCCCCCAAAGAGGGAAAAGACATTTCAAATGATTTGCAATTAAGCAAAAAATTTTTGCTATTTGCAGCATCAGGATACAGCATTTCATGTGCTGCAAAAATCTAGAGAACATCAACTGTTTTGAGGAAAGCCCTTAGAAAAGAAGAGTGAAGTCTGTTGAGTACATTTTCAACATAAACTGTTCATCCATTTCTATTTAGGATTTATTTCTTAGCCCCCCGGTTTAGAAGGCTACAAGCCAATACTTGGTTGTAGTCCAACAACATCCCACATCCCCCAGGCAGATGATTTTACATTATAATAAATTAATATATTTTAAAACAAAAGCCACACACGAACCTAAAAAACCATCTGCCAAATAAGTTGCCCCTACTCCTAGGGCAGTATTTGGAGCCTGGCAAAGAAAGGTAAAGGGAACACTAATTTTAAGGAACATGCCTAAATTCAGGATTTTCTGGATTATCAGAACCTGGCACAACCCCAAGTATCTGAAAGCTGCTTCCTCAGAAAAATGGGCTCCACAGTACTGACAGCGGGAACAAAGCCTCATCTCCAGCCTGCGTAACGCAGTGTCCATCTGGACAGTGGCCACGGCAGCGAGTGACAGGGGCTAGTGCAGGAGTGGGTCCAGCCTCCAGGTCCCCACTCCAGTGAGCGGGTGGTAGCGCACCTCAGCAGAAGAGGCTCGGCTCGGGCCAGCCAATCTGCCTCTCTGCAGTTGTATGGGCTACATACCATGACACCACAAGCTGCCAGGCTGTTGCCCGCGCTGCTCTTCCCCGGCAGTGCGTGCCCGAGCCCTGCCGTGCCTCCGCTCTGCGGTTTTACCCTCGCCGTGGCGGGGGAGCGGGGGCTTTGTCCTAGAAAAGGACAAAAACCCCCTCAGACCTGTTGGACCATTTGTTACCAGCTGTAAAAAACAAAAGTAAGGAAGCAAATGGAAACCTCATGGAACTGTTCCATGGTTACAATAAAAAGACTTTCAATTTATACTGTGTCTTAAAACAGGCTCAGTGTCTAAATTCTTAACCATCCTGGTGAACGTGACGGACCCCAACCCAACCGTGAGCTGGGGACATATCTGCCATACAATCACAGCATTGCTTTCAGGGAGCACTGTTAGATTTGTCGTATGTGCAATAATTGGCTTTTGTTTGAGCTACTTGGACCAGAAAAAAAAAACAACTTCTCCTGCGCTGACCCTGGGCGCCAGCCATATTGAAGAGTGAAGGGTTGTTGGCCTGCGGTGCCAACATACTCCACCTTCACGGGGAGGCCATGCCCCTCACGCTCCAGCAATGCCAGACGGCGCTCGGATGAGGCGGGCTGGGTCTGGCAGGTGGCGGCACAGGAGGTAGTAAGTGAGAGCAGCACAGCATAACTGGCTGAAGCGTAGCAGTAGAATAATATTCTCGCGTCCTCAAAACTGTAGGAGTGTTTTTGACTTTGACTGCTTCCAATACCTAACAAATATGAGATCATGGCTTCTGGCATAAAAAGGACGAGTTCGTTGCCATGCCAGTGAAGGCTGCCAGTGGTGGGAGGAGGTGTCACCTACCCTGTCCCAACAGGTAGTCCATTGACTTCAAACCAACATCAACTCCTCCTCTGTATGCTGCTCTGAAGTGCTTTATATTCACCCAGTCAACACCCATGCAAGCCAGCAGCTCCCCCAAAGGGATCCTTCATGTAGCAAATCCCCCTCTCTTTTGAACTGGGAAGGGCAATGTGGTGTGCAACCTCCTAGGCTGGCTTTGTTTGCTGTTTTAACTCTTTGCAGTAAGTAATTCTTTGTTTTCAAAATGCGCTCCTTCTAAGGAACACAGATCTATGGAAACATGAGCAAAAATTCAAATGTGAGAGCACAAGCAGATGAGCTTACAAGCACTGGGCCCAAACAGCCAGAAAACTTCATTATGCAATAAAAGTCCATGAATAATTGATTTGACTAGTTGAAATGAAGACTTGTTTTTGAAAAGCTGGGTTTGGTACCAAAAATAGAAATACACTGGACAGAAAAATGTTTCAGTGCAACATTTTAACAAAGTCATTCTCCAAAATGTGTACAAACACCCCATTTTCCAATTATAAATATTTCAACACCTAACATTTTTTTTGCCAAAAATCCTTGTATCTGCCAGCTAATTTAAAGGAGAACAAGTTTGACGCAGGGGTTTGCATTCTGGAGGATCTATCTGTCCCATCAGTAACTCTGTCTGGGATTTATGGGTGAGACTGCCAGAAAGTAGGATAAAGGGAATGGCTCTAAACTTCAGTGACACATATTGTTCTGCTGGATGTATGCCCAAAAAGAGATGAGACAGTATGTGCATGTGTATAAACATGTGTGTAAAAAGTATTACAGATTCATATCATCGTGCTGATATTTGGATTGTTTCTGGGATACCATTAGAAAAATAAAGTGCCTTTGAATTCACTGCAGTTATAGTGAGATTATAGTAATGAACTGTACTTTATGAATCCTCTGGACAAATCTGGCCTTTCATCTGGCTAAACATTTGGCCAACACAGTTGGGAGATGCTGAGGTACAAGGAACAGAGTCAGAAATATACAGGTACAGTAATGGCACAATGAATGAGACATCCTGTTTACATCAGGAAGGGCATCAGCCAATAAGGATTTTGGATTACTTCTATATACACCAACTGACTCAAATGAGGGGTCTGAAAGATTTTTCGTTCTGGTTTTTGGTGACTAAAGCAAAGAGAGAAAATAACACTGATTGAAAAAGCTAATTTCTTGTTGTTCTTCCTGCAAAGAATTCTCCCACCAACGGCGTCTACTCCAGGCACAAGAAGCACAAGTACACCGATGGAAGGTTGTCTGGGAGTTTGCCAGAAAACCAATAAGGAGCCCATAGGAACTTAATCCAGAGAAATTTTGTTTTGTCCTAAAAAAACACTTTCAAAACAGAGACTGGCTGCTGCTTTCATGGTTTTGCTGCTGATTTGATCCATTTCCACTTGCAAGCCTTCATTGCTATTGACTGCACTGATGTTTGCCACTGAGATCAAGTTAGCAGCAGCTGCGTGATTCTCTCCTCTCATGGCTCGTATGGGAACATTCAACAGGAAAGCCTGAGGAACTGTTTTGCACTTTAAGGAAGCACTAAAGGAAGAAGAGGAAGGGTAAGGTAAATGACAGAAAAAGACAATGAGATCCATCCATTTTGGAGAATGAGCCAAATGTGAATAGAGCAGAAAAAAGGTTAAAGTCTGCAGAAAGCTGATGTGCAGCTCTGGGCACAGGTTTCTATATTTCTTGCACTTTATGCTTCTCTCATCTGAATCCTTCTGCTGGTAAGTGTCGTACATTACAATCAACTTCTATGTTACTGTGGAGAAAAAGAGAGACAGAGAGAATGGATGTAAAAAGACGATGGAGAACTATCTAAAAAAAAAATAAAATCTGTGCTTTTAGAGGTATTTATCTTTGAAGGTACAGCGGAATCACTCAAAACCAGCTCTTTAATTTTAATGGAAAATTGTCACTTAGAAGTATTTTTAAAGTAATACCACAGCAGAAAGGCACTTCTGAAGAAAGTCTTTGCAGCTATGGAGTTATGTAATTGTTGTTTTGGTCAAACTACACTTCTGTTCTGGGGAAATATGATAAAAAGGTATACAATGATTCTCTGGGCTTTTCTCCTTTAGGAATTCTCAACTGAATTTCTTCAGTTCCTATGTAAGAAGGCAGTGGGCATTTCTTGCTATTTGTAAATATAATTTCTGCAAATGTAATCTCAGATCTGAAAAGAAAAAGTGCCATTCTTTCTGGATTGAGTATCACTACAAATGGCAAAAGACCTGAAAGGCATATTCTGTTCCTAATTAAGCTGCATGCAGTGCAACAAAATCCAGAGAATCTAGAACGCAAATGCAAGTTAAAATCCGTTTTGCACTGATATCTGTGCTAATTCTTCAGGGAGTATGAAAAGAAAGAGAAATCAAAGTGCACTCTTCTTTTTGATAAAATATGTTTGATTCTGATTCAAAGCAGGCAAAGATGTGATGCAAAAGAAGGTTCTTGATCTAGAATGGAATCAAGCCTCATGATACAGTGAGATTACCAGGTCAGAAGTTTCATTACTTCCAATGAGAATCATGGCTTCTCTAGTCAGCATATTTACAAGTCATAGAATCACAGAATCATTTTAGTTGGAAAAGACCTTTATGATCATTGAGTCCAACCATTACCATAATAACACCAAGTCTGCCTTTAAACCATGTCCCATGCCACATCTACGTGTCTTTTAAACACCTACAGGTATGGTGACTCTACCACTTTCCTGGGAAGCCTATTCTGATGCCTGAACACTCTTTAGGTGAGAAATTTTTCCTAATAATCAATCTAATCCTCCCCTGCTGCAACCTGAGGCCATTTCCCTCTTGTCCTGTCTCTTGTTATTTGGGAAAAGAGACAAGCCTCCACCTGGCTACAACCTCCTTTCAGGTAGTTGTAGAGAGTGGTAAGGTCTCCACTGAGCCTGCTTTCCTCCAGGCTAAACAGCCCCAGCTCTCTCAGCCACTTCTCACAGTACTTGTCCTGTAGACTATTCCCCAGCTCCACTGCCCTTCTCTGAACACTCTCCAGCATGCAATGTCCTTTTTGCAGTGAGGGGCCCAAAACTGAGCACAGGATCCAAGCTGCAGCCTTACCAGTGCCCGGTACATGGGAACAATGACTGCCCTGGTCCTGCTGGCCATATGCTGATACAAATGTTGGCAAGTACTTGTATTTGCCTGAAATTCTGCACCAGTATTTTTTTTGTATTTACAATATTGCATTTAGAATAATAACTATTTTATTGGGAAACAAGTTCTGCAAGTTTGACTAGATCATTTTACTAAGGTTGGGCTCAAGGAGTATACATTGATTATCATGCCATACACTGGAGCTTATAGATCTGGTCTGATATTTTTTGAAACACTACATTCATTGGGTGATGAAGCCCTGCAATAAAGGGAAACTAATGGAAGTAATTAGGAAAGAACACCTGTCGGTGGAAGACTGCAACCCCTACATTGACCATAGCCAGAAATTGCTCCCAATTGTTATTCAAAACAATGGAAGACCTCTGGACTGTGAATGCAGGCAATGATGGACTGCAATAAAATTTGAAAATGAGTTTTCACATTGTCTCATAAAATTCTATGACTTAGTCAGTCTGTGTTGACACAGACCAACACATGGCTAAACAATAAAATGATGTAAGAAAGGTACTGGTTGCTATTGTTGGTGAAAAGTATCTTTGCACTTCTGAAGGATCTGTGACCAAATTTTCCATTGTTCACAAATGGGCCTGAGCATATTGTTTCTGTCCTAATTGTTGATGAAAGTTTAGCCTTATGGAGCAGGCTAGGTCAGCTAGCACTCTCCATTCCATGTCCACACTAACAAAGTTACTAGTAAGTCAGCCACAGCAAAGCAAAGCTGTAAGGAAAATGCCTTTCTGTACTGCGTGGTTTAGCCAGCTGATGACATAGAACTGCTCATTTTACTAGCAATACATGTAGATATAAACTGTCCACAAAAGGATCCATTTTTGACTTTAAGGACTACAGGGATTGTTAGAAAGAATTATTCAGGTAAAAGCACGCTTTTGCTTCTCTTGCAGTTCTCACTTGGAAAATAAGTATTTGACACACATTTTAATTACTCAGTTTTCCCTGTGAAAATAGGGCAGTGGAGGGGAGTAGATGCAGCAACAGTATTAGAGGGTGAGGAAGAGGTGTGGGAGAAAAGAAAAAGAGATGCTAAGAGGAGTCTGTTTGCAGTGACATCTATGGACTCAGCATGCTGTGTGTGAACCATATGCATTTGCATGTGAACCGTGAGAGACCTGTGAATACCAGATCTTCATGTCCTTCAAATGACCATGGTGTCAGTAAGGGATGCTGGCAGGACTGACAAAAGATCTCCAGTAGAAACCTGAGAAGTCAATCAAATGTTGGTTTTGAAATTCTTATCACCAAAACATTAGAGAAAAATATCCTTCCTAGTTTATAATTGTGAGGCTGTTTTTCAATTATTATTATTCTCCTGTGAAACATGTATATGGCAATTGTTTTAAATAGAACAGGCAGTTCCCTTTCCCTCACATATTCTTCCCCTTACTGCTGTAGTGTAACTAAATGAGATTATTTCATGCCTCCAAAAAAGCCCAACCACAAAATGAACATTTAATCAATAGACTTAATTTAATTCAATAACGACGAGCTGACTCTCTTCAGGGCCTAATTTTCTGTTCTCTACAGATAGTAGAACCAAATTTTTTTGTTACTGCAACTGTTTACATACAACGAGACACAAAACTGTGTATAGAAATTAATTAGAAAACTATTAAAGAACTATAAACTGTAAAATAATTGTAATTAAAACAACACTGATTTTGCTTGAGTAGAATCTTGCACCCATAACTTAAATGTGATTTTCAGGAGGCAGATAATAACTGCCACATTTCATTCTCTCTCCTCTTTTCTTCATCTTCTATTTTTCATTTCACTTTTCAAGAACCAGGTACAGAAAAGGTTTCTGCAGATGTGCTCGCAGCCTGATATGTTTCACAGAACCTTCCAGTTCAGAAGACCTCTTCTGTAAATAGCTTTTACTCACAATGTAGAAAAGCATCAGAAAGACGTGCCAAGACAGTTCTCTCTGTCTTATTTTTTGTCTCTTAATTATTTTTTTGAAGCCTAACAGTGATTTGTAGAAGAAATATACTTCTTACTCTTAGTTCCAACCAGTCCAAACTATGCATATCAGGCTATATCTGCCTGGTAACTGTGTAATTTCCACACATACAAATACAACATTTTACTGAATTCATCAAAAACTTTGTCTTAAATTCCCACTCATATTGAAGAGGAAAACAAAAGATAAATTGGAATAAAAGTTTTCAACAATGAAGAATTCAAACAACAGATTTACTGAAGCTTCTGTAGTATGAATAAAGAAATATATAAGGTTTTTGTGTTTCCTCTGCCTTAGTCTTTACTTGTAGCAAGCTGTGAAAGTGGTAAATAGTGGAAGGGAAATTAACATGTTCACCTCCTTCTCCAAAATGGGGAAATTTGTCACACGTTTTGTGAGATGAGACAAGTGCACAAACAGTCAGCACTGCACCCATTCTACAGAGAGTTTCAGCCACACACAGTCTGGGGAACAGATCTTAGCACTGCACAGAGGCAGCACTTGGGCAACAGGCACAAGGTGTAACAAGGAAAACTGAAATGAAATACGAGGAAACAATGGCTCACTGTGTAGGAGGTCAAACACTAGAACAAGTTACCAGAGAAACTGTGAAAACTCCATCCTTGGAGATACTCAGACTTGCCCAGACAAGGTGCCTGATGCAAATAGCCTTGTGTTGAGCAGGGGTTTGGACCAGACAGGTGGCCTTTTGTATTAATTTTCTTCCTAAATTGCTCTATGACTTTATGAGCCTATACAGTCACTTTGCAAGTTGCTGGAAAGGGGAAAGCCCTGCCCCCACACTTCCAATAAAGTTTCGTAAAAAATATTGGTAACATCACTCTTTCTTGAGTCAGTGTGAGACAAATGAAAATGGTGTTTATGATGGAGCAATCTGCCTGTAACCTATGGTCAGGTCCACAGATTTTTTTATAGTTAAGAGGAATATGAAGCCAAAGTACTCACTGCTAATGCTTGAAATAAAATGACAACTGAATATGAAGCAAGAAAAAAATACAAACCTCCTTCTTTTCCAGGAGGGAGATCTATCACATATCTCTGGATATGGAGCTCTGTAGTGAGACCATGATGAGAACAAATGAGTCATGTGAGAATATCTCTGGGATTCATTTTTTTTATGAGAATGTTTCCTAATCTCAAATAATGGCAACCATGTTTAATGGTAATTTCACTAAATGGGAAATTTTTACCTTTTTTGACTATTTTTCTTCAGGGAGATTCTCATCAGCAAACAAACATGCAAAACAGATGGACAGATAAAAGACTGCATGGGTGCCAATACCTTTATATAACTTTAAAATGAAAAATAACCATTTAAGTTATAGGTAGTTGTTTTACCTGGGCCACATGATAAATAATTGTTCCTCCTGGGAATGTTTCCAGTATAAGCCTTATTCTGAGACATGCTTGCCTTCTTTGCAGTCTAGCTCTTTTATTTGATAAAGTGGTACTGAGCAGCATGGATGGGACAATTCACCTGGAGGTTGCTGAATGTCATGTAATAACTTTAGTCTTCTCTCTTAAGTTTGTATCTTCCTTGGCTTATCTAGGTTACAGCTGAAAAACCAGGAATAGTTACTGTTTAGTATCACAGCCTGGCAGCCTTATTGAAATTGAACAGTTCTTTGCTCTCAGCGTGATCTCCCAAAATGTGCAAACTCAGCTTGTTCCGCAGAGGTTGGTCTGCAGAGGACAAGGTGTGAGGTTAGAGCTTGAGGTGGGACATCTGTCAAGCAAGTGTGGAACAGCACAGTACTCATGTAGAGTAAAACTGTGTAGAGTGAAATTATTTGTGATTTGCTTTATGCACAGAGGTTTCCTGTGTAAAATCATCAAGAAAGGCCTCACCAGGTACTTGAGGAAACAGCTAAAACACTGAATTTTTATTTTCGTCACGTATGTGTATTTAGAAGCATATGTATTTAGCATGTTAACTGACGCAGAAATTATGGCTAAACCCTTTAGTATTCAAGACAACAGTTATCAAACTTTTATTTTAATTTCCTGCTAATGAAAGGGAGCAGATCAGATATGAGAAGGAGGAGAGAGAGTGGAACAGAGAATCTGCAGAAAGTCTTCACGAAATATATTTCTTAAATACGAAAAGATTTTGCTTGCCCAAAAGAATAAAGAAATCTGGCAGTCACATTGCAAAGCAGTGTAAGAAATGTATGCTAGGAATCAAAATCAAAGATTGTTGGTTATAATAACTATGTTCAGTGTAAGATAAGGTATTCTTATGGAAGTTACAAAATTATAGCATGTGTCTGTGAGTATTTTGAGTTCGGCATATAAATTGGCGTGCAATACCTTCTTCCATTTAAATCTCATTAGTTCCTGCACGGTACTTCTGAATTTATTCTTTATGCATAATAACCAAGAATTTTATCAAAAGACCTCACAATGCTGAGACATCCCCCTAAGCTCCTGATTATAAAGTATTTACTAGGAGTTGGATTAATCTCATCTGAGCATTGGCCACGTCTAATCAGTCACTCTAGTAATTGGAGACAATCCAGCTTTTCCAGGGCATGTTTCATCTGGTCTCTAGGACAAGCACTTTAGAATGAGATGAACCCCACTAAAGTATGACTTACCCAACGTGCTTCTGTTAGGACAGAAGTGTTCCTCTCCTGTAGTCATCCAGCTCTCTTCAATGGCTTCAGAGAAAGTCTACACGATTATTTGTGATTCAGTATCTGACTTTCAGGTGACTGAAGTACATTCACAGGTTAGTAAATATCCACCAAATGTTATTCCAAGAAAATCCCACCAGTTGTGGAAAAAGTTCTGTTTTCAGTGCAAAACTCGTTATATACTTAATATAAGCCTACTAGCATAATAAATGTGATACAACTGAGCAAAGTAATATTAAGAGGGAAATAATCTAAATTTTGCCAGGAATCACATCCAGGTTTTGCATTACTCTTTCAGTACCCTAGTGCATGGAGCCCTTTCCAATACGTCTCCTGTCCCAGTTGCCACCTACTGCAATGACTGGCAGGCAGCAATGGCTCCATATGGCCTTTTCATTTCTTATTGTCATTTCTGGCATGTGTCACACTAATTTTTGGCCCACCAGAAAGGTGTGGCTGTGCTGGCATACAGCAGTAGGACAGGAAGAGCTCACTTTTGTGCATGTTGAAAAGACCCTTCATTCTGCTCACAGTCACTCTGGGCATCTGTGATTGAGCAGGCTTTGTCAGAAGCCTTGGATCCACTTGCTCTGGTGTCGTATTCACAGTTTAAAAAAAATAAAAGCAGATTATTTGCAGTAGCAGTTCCACTACCTCATATATTCATCCCCATATTAGCAAGATATAAACGATTACAATCAAATTATTTCCCAGGTTTTGAAAATTGCTTGAAAGACTTAATGCCCCTTTGTTTAATTCAGTTGATGTATTTAGGTTGACCAAGAATGATTTTTAGTATTTAGTAGATTAAGACTTACTTTTTCAGAGCATGGGACAAAGTTATCCCAGGCATTGACAAACAAAGGAATGCATAGAGGATATCCATGCACATGGCAAAATCTCAGTCTGCAATTGGCCTAGTAATAGAGAACTACTGCCGAGAAGTCAAGGTCATTTCCAGTGTGTTAATCTCAAAGCATCAGGACAAGATCATGCTTTTAGTTTGGTAAATATGGAAAATCCACATAGTAGTCTGGGTAATTAAAACATTGGATGCCCCACTGGTCATTCCTAACTCAGTTATCAGCAAGAATCTCACTAATCATAAGTCAGGGATGAGTCTGTGCATGTGCTGTACATGTGGCTTTCTGCATATGTCTGCACATCATTTCACAGGAAACTATTTCACACTACACCAGCTTGGTGAGTAGCTGTTGTTCACACCCACCAAGAAATAAGTACATGTGAGAATAATACCTTTACAACTTTGAAATGTCCTTAGACAGACTTTTAATCTCCAGGCCATCAACCTGCTGTGAACTCTCCTCCTGACTTTTCACACTTACAGAGAACAGGAGTCAAGCAACACACCATAAGGCAATATGAAAAGACAGAAAAATTCTGGGAAGTGCAAAATTAAGTGCAAATAAAAATATGTCATCTTTTAAAAATATGTGGCTGTTTCATCATATATTTACGCACAAGCATGCATATACTGATATAAATTTGATTAGTAAATTAGATTGCAGTGCTCAAAATGCAGGATGATACTGATGTATTCTAACAATAGTCTTCAGTTCCATCTCCTTGGTGTCTGCTCCATATGTCATGGCTGGCACAAAAACACCAGTAGTTAAAACACCTGTGTTTTCACAGATTTCCTACTAACATTAAGTTTAACCTCTGAAGGTCTTTTCATTCAGTCTGCTACAATTATCTGTACATTGAATGAAATATATATCTCACTTAGTAAGGATATAGCACAACAAAGTTCTTGACCTCAGGGTTTTTCAGCTCAAGGCCTTGATATGGTACTAGTATAAACCTTGATATCAACATTGATTGTTCATTTTTAGAGACAAAAACAAAAGAAGAAGCACAAGGCAATGCCTACTTACCTGCATCATTCTAAAGAGAGAAAAAGCAAAAATGAAGGGCCTATCATGCTGAACAGGACAGTTAGTATTTACTGATAACAGACATTTGCAAATCTTGTGTTTTAATTTGTCTTTTTCTGGTTTTGTTATATTTCCTTGGTGAGAGGTCTACTAGTCCATGATCTAGAGGAATGATCACTGGCAGGTGAAAAGCAAAAATATGAGTTAAGGACGGATTTGAAAGCGGAGGCTCTTGATGGTTGGCTCAGTGGAGGCAGAAGGTTGTTTCAAGGACATGGAAAAATCTCACACTAAGGATAACGGAAGGAGTGCATGGAAGGAGAAATGAAATAGAAAGCACACCAGTAATAGGAAACCAGAAATAGGAGAGAAGAATCCAGCAATTTGAACATGAAGAATCTTAGTCATGTAAAAGACAAAGATTTCAAATGAAAAGAAAGAAACTTGAAGTCATCGTCAGTGGTTTATGGCCTTCAGGGAATTGGGATAAAGTGAAAGGGAAATGGGGGGCAGAATACTCTGTACTGATGAAACAGGAGTGACTGCAGCATCAAGAGGTGAAAAAATATGAGGCAATGTATTTTAGTGAGAGAATTACTGAAAGAGTCAGTTGAAGAGTTAGGTTCGTGGTGCGTGGTGTTGGTGGATCGAAGCCGCGTTTTTCCCAGGAGTCCCTCGAGGAGATGCTTTGGTGGCGCTCCTCCAGCACCCACACGTGCACACGATCTCACCCCCGCAAGCTGTCACGAGCAGCCACTCACACACACAGTCTGAGCGCAGCCCGGGGGCGAAACGGCGAGAGGGGTTCTCTGCGTGCAGTTCCGAGGCGTTTATTGGAACCAAGCACTCGAAGGGAACAGAGGCAAAGAACAAAGAACAGAAGCCCGCACGTGGCTTTTTGCCCCAGTGGAGCCCAGGGGCGGGCAGAGCATCAGAAACCAATAGTCTGAGGGCCAGGGGGTAGAGGCAAGGTGGAGTGACATAACAGGGGTCAATGGAGAAGGGAGGGGAGGGGGGAGAGGACCGGGGGGCAGCGGGGTGTCGGGAAAGGGGGA